>JAFFST010050072.1:279369-304460 GCA_022414735.1 Noturus placidus | reverse complement strand
GGTTTGGGGGGTGGGGGGGGGGGGGGGGGGGGACGGTTAGCGCTTGGACCCCCCCAATATCCAAGCGCTTGGACCCCCCCCCCAATGTTCATAACATGGTTACGCCCTTGGGTGAGACTCATAAAAGAAGACTTACTGCTCACATCTGCATTAATATATCCAGCCTTACATGTGAGGATTAGCAGGAACACACTATGAGCTTCTGTAAACAGTCAGACTCATGATCAGAGCCAGCTGGTATAACTGTGTGCCTCTCTTTGTTTCAAGAGAAAATTAGATACAAATAAAAATAAGGTCTTGTTTGCTGTTAAAGATAGTATAAAGTGGAATATCTTTTACGTTTGTGAAACCAAGAACAACAGCACCGCCAAGATGAAAAACACAAATGGTATGAAGAAGCAAGGCAAGAGCTGGTTTCTTTCTGGTCCAGACTGCAGATCACAGTAGACAGACTGAAACGCAGTCTCGTACCTAATTTGGGCCAATTTACCAAAAAACACAACCAAGCCCTAAAAATCAGAAGCACCACATGCATAATTTCCTTTCCTTAAATCACATTATCTTGACGTTTTGTACATTACTGGGATGTTTATGTGTAGTGCTTTGTTGATTTGAAGGTTTTTTAAATAATTTTTATTAAAAGTGTTATTTTGCTATTTAGAATATAGAGTAAGATTTCAAGGAACAATTTAGGCCATAGTTATGCAAAAAATAAGAATCATTGTTCAAAATATCACAAATATATTGACAAAAACAATGTGTCCCTTTGGGAGCCAAAGGATGAGCTGACTATTATTTGTGAGCTGATCCGAATTATACCACTCACTGAAAAGAGTCGTAATTCCCATCACTAGAATCTTCAGGTTTATGATGTTCTGAGCTCATCTATAGTGATTTGAGGACAGGAATGTATAACACTCACTGCTTCTCATGAACGCATGCATCTGATCAAAGCCGGCTCACAGCTGGTAGTCCAGAAGCTGTCACTGAATCATTCACTAAGCATGAAATCGGTGTTGATTTTAACACACATCCATTACCAGCTGTGAAATCATGAATGACCAATACAGCGTGAGTTTTCAGTGTTATGACTCACTTCAAATCACAGAAGTCTCTGAAATGAAATGTTTTATACGCTGTTATATATATCCTTATTCAGCAACAGTGAAGCTTATGTTTCCTGGGAGTTCAAATGCTAATACTGCTAATAGTGACTGAAAGTGAATGGCCACATATCGATGGGTTCCAGCTTCTATTTGTTGATAGCCATTATTGATTATTTTTCATATGGCAAAGTTTTGTTATTTAAAATTATTCCCCCTCCAGTTTAATAAAGGATCCCACTCACATCAGCAGCTTTCTTCTCGGAAAGTTCTAGTTTGTCCTGGGCATCTTTCAGGGCCTCAGAATACTTGTCCAGTTCATCTTCAGTCTGCTTCAACTTCTTCTGTAAGCCCATCAGCTCATCGTCCAACTGGAAGACACACAGCACATTAGTATGGATAATTATTGTTAATATTTTTTGTAAATCCTGAATTAATTATCAATTTCTGAACTTGTGGCTTTTATAGAATATGGCTCTAATGTTTGGTTGGTGCTCATAAGAAAAACCTCAGGAAATTAAATATTGCGATTCATAAAAAGGCATGAAAATATCTTCAAAATCCATTATAATATTGATCCAATGATAATATTTTTAATATATCAGTTTCTTGATCTTTGTTTGCAAATTTTTTTTTCAGATTTTTAAACTTTACACACTACACAGATTTTCTGAAAAAAAAAAATCTTATTTACTGTGTGTTGTGCACAAGGGACGCTTTATTAGTGGAAAAAAAATAATAAGGAAACATTGATAATCTTGGGTCTTGGGTCCTGAAACTTTTAGCAGTCAATGACTGCAAAAACATTCTGCCTATTTATTAGTGTTATATAAGTTTTTAAACTTGAACGTTTCACTGGCAGAACACATTTTTAACTGGTAAAATTTTGGATTAAGCGTTTCTGTTTAGATCATTGGGGTGAAAAGATGTTAATGGTATGTTAATTTAGCTTATCCCCTGGTAGACTCATGGGCACTCATGGTCTAGTAAACCAAAAAAAACATGAAACCTTTTTTTAATACACACTGAAAGGGAAGGTATGGCAGATAAGTAAGCAATATATCTGAGAACATGCCACTAAAACACTCGTGCTAGTCAGCAGGAGAGCAAAACCAGGTCTAGCACTTCTATGACCTGATAATGTGACTTATTTTTAATCCAGGTTAACAACTTTGCTGGCATGCAGTGTTCACAAACACTCTTGGCTAATCTCAGTCTAATCAGTTCACTTGCGTTCCTGTGGCACTACATTAATACCTGCCAAGATTCCAGGCAGCCAAGGGAATAGCTCACTCAGGATTGCACTCAGTAGTCTGTAATGGTGAGTGGTTTATGTCCACCAATTTATAAAGAAATTAGTAAATTTAGTGTGAGTTAGACTCCTTTATACCATAGAACTGCTGAATTTGGTCAGAAGTTGTTTCAGAAGGTAATTTCAGAAGGTAATTTCAGCTCTGATAGTGGTTCTAATTCAAACGGCTCTAATTGAAATAAAATATTTATATTAATGAACTATAAACTATAGAAACATCTTATTCACATTTACTTGTGGCAGATGCTCAATAAACTGATAACGTTTACTGTAAGATGTTTATTTTACATTTGTGGAAGGAGTCTGGAAGGACTTTGTGCATTTTTTTTTTCTTCAAGAGAGAGAAAGAGAGGGAATGACTGCTTATAGCTGCTGTAACATAAGTAAGAACAGCAACAAACTTGTCTGACAGATGTTCCACCTTTATAAAAGTAATTGGATTAAAAGCATAATATATTGTTCATTAAGGAGTTATATATTGTAATCATTGTCAAATCGCTGGTATGTGCTGTTATAGTCGAGCAATTGACTCTGTCACTCTCACTCCTTACTGAGCATCCTTGACAGATTCATCACTCCAGTTTGTTTATGTTTTATCACCCTAGAAGAATATGGTGAATATTTTTCTTGTTCTTCCTATTAAAGTGATACAGTAATGCTGCAAAAAAATTTTTTTTGAGAGGTGCCACCAAGAAATTATGCTACTACTAACACCAAATGTCCCACCTACACAAGTAGAACATCATCTTTCTCTCTCGCCGTACCTGCTTACACCTCTCCTCTGCAGCTTTCTGTTCAGTCTCGGCCTGCTCCGCCCTGTCGATGGCATTCTCCTTGTCTAACTTGAGCATCTGCATCTTCTTCTTGATGGCCTCCATGATGACAATCTGACCTCAATTAAGCCCAGCAATAAATTAAAAAGTTAAAGCAGATCCTCAGGTACAGACAGAGAGGAGAGAGGAGGATAGATGCAGAATCGCGGCTGAAGCAGACCACAATGCCTTATCGTGCCGTTTTGAACCTTACCAGACAGCATTATGTCCCCTCCCCTTTTCCAGCTCCCTGACTCCATATCAGCCCACTTGGATGGAGGAATGGCTTGGACCAGAATCATTCTCAGTAGCTCAAATCCCTTGTCCTTATTTGGAGCTCTTGTATTTTGGTTTTAAAAAAAAGTGATAGAGGCCTGTGTGAGAGTGAGGACCTGCCTCTAAATTTAACCCTGTGCTAGAGCATGGTGTGGATATGAAGGTTACAACATACATAATAAGGATCATATGATTGGGGAACATTTGTTTCAGCAGATAAATGAAGATATAGATTATTGAGCAGAACTATTTTGGCTACTATTAATCTGTTAAAGGTTGGTATAATATAATGTTATTAACTCTCATAAAAGTGTAATGAATCTGCTCTTCTCCGTAATGAAATGCAATTTCTTTAATGGACCATTTTCCCAAACTAAAATGCCAACATCATTATACAGTAAGACATATCTCAGTCTTTTTTTATTATTAGATTGCTTCACTTGAAGTAAATTTCTTACTCTAGAAAACTGTCATTCATTCACCTTCAGTAAACGTTTCATCCTGGTCATAGTCTTGGTGGATCTGGAGTCTATCCCAGGAACACTGGGTGTGACAGGAATACACCCTGGATTGTTCATTTGTTCAGGATGAAATCATGGCCTAATTAGCACAAATGTAGTCATTTTCAAATGGTCCCCTGAAATGCCTTGCATGCACATATTGATTTCTTGGGCAATAGTGTCAAACACTACTTACAGTAGGTACTTTCTATTTTTGCTTGAATTAATTGTCCAAAATATCAAGTAATACATGGACCAAGAATGTAGCTTGGGTCTGATTTTAAGGGATTGGATTTGTGTCCACACAGGCCTGAAAAAACAAGAACAACATATCATCAATTTAATGCAGAAAATCAGATTTGTGTCAGTCCATCCAGGTAGCCAAAGATTTCAGGTGAAATAGACTTCCAGTACTTATAAACCACATCAGCTTCACGATGCTAGTACAAAACTAAAGAAGCAAATTTCAGAAACCAATCATGTCTTGTCTGATCTACATTTGTATGTTGTATAAACAAAAGGCAACCCATGGAAGGAAATTTTTCTTTAAGTTACAGTTCAGCATGTAAACACTTAGAAGCTGCTTTGACCTTTAGCACTGCAGCTAAATCAATTTAGGATGTTGCTGGTGCCTTGGAGACAAAAGCTATCTGTCTTCACTTGTCCTCTCTTGAGTGGTGAATGAGCTCATCTTACACCTGGAAATATATTACGTCGTTTCAGCTGAACACTTGAGCTTTCACCATGCCTATGTTACTCAGACATGGTAAACTCACAGGCCTCAGGCATGTACAGGTGTGTGGGAGGTTTTTTTTTTCATATGCTATGAAAATGGAGGGGAAAATGCACCGATGTATTCAGATATTTGCTTTAGTCATTATAATTGTTGAATGATGGTCAATATGTTAAAAGGGATGTAATCATGGAACTGGAAAGCAGGCTAATGGGTGGTGTCTCGGTATTTAGCACAAATGTCATCACAATGGGCTGTATTGATGGGCTGACTTAAGGTCATGGGAAAAGTTCCTCATATTAGTCAGGTACCTCTGCTTTTTTTTCTCTCCTCTTCAAAGGATTAAAATCACCTGTGTGAAAAATAAAAAATGTACAAAAATCTGGCTGCATAAGTGTGCACACCCCTAACTAATACTTAGTTAAGAACCTTTACATTTTATCACAGCATTCAGAGTTTTTGGGTAAGAGTCAATTAGTTTGTCACATCTTGACTTGGCAAGATATGGCAAAATATGACATTATTTTGCCATTCGTCCTTGCAGAAGGATTCTAACTATGTCAAATTGGCTTAGCATCTCCTGTGTACAACCCTCTTCAGGTCACCCCACAGATTTTAGATTTGATTTAGGTCTGGACTCCTTGAATTTGTTTTGGTGAAGTCATTCCTTTGTTGATTTGGAGATGTGCTCAGGTCATTTTAATGCTGTAAGGTAAAATTCTGCTTCATCTTAAGTGGTTAGCAGAAGCCTTAAGGTTTTGTGCCAAAATTGACTGGTATTTGGAGCTATTCATTATTCCCTCCATTACAGTTCCAACTGAAGAAAAGCAGCTCCAATGCATGTCACTACCTCCTCCATGCTTCACCATGGGGATGGTGTTCTTTTGGTTTGTGCCAAACATATCTTTTGGTATTATGGCGAAAATGTCTCATGAAACAGTAACACATTATTCCACATGGTTTTAGGAGACTAGATGCATTTCTCCCCCATACTTTAGTCTGGTTTGAATTTTTTTCTTGTTAAAAAAGGCTTCTGTCTTGCCACCCTACCCGCAGCAAAGAAATATGAAGAATTTTGGAGAGTGTTATCATATTTTGGGAGCAACTAGTACCCGCCAAAAATTGCTGTATTTCTTTTAATTCTCTTGGCAGCCTCCCTGACCAGTTGTCTCCTGATATTTTCCTCAAATTTAGAGGGATGTCCTGTTCTTAGTATTGTCACCATTGTTCTATATTTTCTCCACTTGTTGATTATTGTCTTTACAGTGTTCTATGATATATATCCAATACCTTGGAATTTTTTTGTAATCCTCTCCTGATTGATATTTTTCAATAATGAGATCCTGTACCTGCCTTGTAAGCACATTGTAGCTCATGGCTTTTCCAGTTGAATGTTACCAAGAAGATGTCAGGAAAATCCTATAGAAAAAGCTGTACATTATTTGGGGTTAATCAGTCCCTTTAATTGATGGCAGGTATTTAACATGAGTTTGAATATAATTGGCTGATTCTGAACACTGCTACATTTGCAGTTATAAAATGGTGTGCACAGGTTTTGTTTCTGTCCCCCCATAACATAACATTTCTGGTTGTTTGTCACTTGATTTTTACATGTTGCAATTTCACAATAAAAGTGAAAAACATTTTTACATCACAAAACCTGACATTTTAACAGGGGTTGTATGTGTGTGTTAGCTAGTTAAGCCATTAACCATTAGATCAGAATCTAGTTGTCTGTTCTCACGACTTTAACCACAAAAATAGTGAGAGGATTTTTGTTTTTGTTTTTTCATTTCACAAGATCAATTTGAGGGCATCAACATATATCATTAGCATGGTTTCTGATTTGTGAATAAATGTCACATGATGAGCAAATTACTTGCACTAGTGATCAGAAGGGCATGAGGTTAAATACCAGGAATGCCAGAAGGCCACAGTTGGAGTCTTGATTAAGGCTCTTAACCCTTATCTACTTAGCAACATTTGTATATTGCTTACGCCACATTTGGATAAAAACTTCTGTCAAACAGACAAACCTAAATATAACTATAATACTCATAGAATCCAGTATATGATAAGTGAGTGATCAGAAAAAAATAACTCCAGAAAAAAAGACACCGCAACATGTCAGTATCTAAAGCAAATAACTTTTCATACACAACACAAATATTAACTCTTGTCACTCTGATGTTGGAATAGTTGGACACACACACACACACACACACACACACACACACACACACACACACACACACGCACACACACACAGAGAAAATAAGTTCTACTGGTGTGTGGCTCAGCAAAACAGAGCCGGAGATAAGTACTACAAGTAGAGTGAGAGAAAGAGAGAGAGAGAGAGAGAGAGAGAGAGAGACAACAAGGGAGAGATGGCTCCTCCCACAGGAAACACAGTGTTGATTCACTCTGGCCTTTTTTGGTAAAAAACTTGCATGCCTGTGTGAGACAAGAACTGACAGACAGAGTACACACTCTCACACACACACTCACACACACACGCAAACACACACACACACACACGCAAACACACACACAAACACACACACGCAAACACACACACACAAACACGCAAACACACACAAACACGTAAACACACAAACACACACACAAACACACACGCACAAACACACATAAAACACACACACATGCAAACACACACACATACGCAAACACACACACACACAAACGTCCAAACACACACGCAAAAACACACTCAAACACACATAAAACACACACATGCAAACACACACAAACACGCAAACACACGCAAACACACACACGCACAAACGCGCAAACACACACACACAACCACGCGCAAACAAACACTCGTAAACACACACACGCAAACACACACACAAACACACAAACACACGCACATATACAAACACACACACACACACACACACACACACAAACACGCCCTTTAAGTGTGATTCATCAATGTAGGTCATCCTGTCCACTGACTAAGCAGAACACAGATTATTATTTTAATATAAATATTATAGATTACTATATGATTACTATATTACTGTCCTACTATTATTAATTTTACTATAATGTCAATAATAATAACACTATTATTACTAATATCAATATTTCTAATATTTATATTCCTGCTTA
Source organism: Noturus placidus (assembly GCA_022414735.1). Lineage (NCBI taxonomy): Eukaryota > Metazoa > Chordata > Actinopteri > Siluriformes > Ictaluridae > Noturus > Noturus placidus. The sequence continues at coordinate 296,586 of JAFFST010050072.1, read as the reverse complement.
ATATTAAGATCACAATTATTTATCAGATTATTTAGGAACATAATACAGGGTGTCCCAAAAGTCTCCTTGCATAGGAGACTATCTAAGACAGCACTAGTGGATGTTTGTGGAAGTCCACTTCTCAGTTGGTCCACATCACTTCCAGTCTTTTTGAATTTGTTAATAAGTTTGGAAGCAGTGTTGTGTGTGATGTGTTTGCCAAGTTTCCTGTTAAATTCCATCGCACCCTTCCCGATCCAGTCATGAGAATGATTTCAATACATTTTTCGTTTGTTAAAGACATTCTTAAAGGGTTTCTGAAAAAAAATCTAGTTATACTAAGAATGAAAAATGTTGGAAGACATTTTTCCCTCTGTAAGGAGACTTCTGGGACACGCCATAGTGTCATTACATTGGCACATTTTAAAATGAACTTTTGTTTGATGACTCAAAATGATAATACATAAATATAACACTATAATATCAACCAACTTGATGGTTAAAACATGTAGACACAGTAGAAAGCATTTAAACTAGCATAACTACTGGAGTAGCACACTACCATGTAATGAAACTATCATGGACTTAAGTAATGGAGTAGCATGCCTACCATAAACACTCTAAAAATTAATAATACTAACAACTGCACATACTACTGGAAATACTAGCGTAGCATGCATACTGTAAACATGATACTAGCCATTCCTGGGCATATGGAAGCTCATGCATGCAGGAAAATGCACAAAGCATTTCCTCCTATGTTACACCGCCCTGTGATGCAACACAGGGCCATAATGGTTTGGATTTTTTTTCACCTTTAATAATAAACACCTTCATTTACAAATTGCATTTTGTGTTTACTTGTGTTGTCCTTGACTATTGTTTAAATTGGTTTGATGTTCCGAAACACTTAAGTGTGACAAACATGCAAAGGAACAGGAAATGAGGAAGGGGGCAAACACTTTTTCACACCACTGTACCTGCATGGATGGATCATCTCTATCTCTATATACCTGCATGGCTGGATCATTGCTATCTCTATAGTCCTGCATGGATGGATCATTTCTATCTCTATGGTCCTGCATGGATGGATCATCTCTATCTCTATATACCTGCATGGATGGATCATCTCTATCTCTATATACCTGCATGGATGGATCATTTCTATCTCTATAGTCCTGCATGGATGGATCATTTTTATCTCTATAGTCCTGCATGGATGGATCATCTTTATCTCTATAGTCCTGCATGGATGGATCATCTCTATCTCTATATACCTGCATGGATGGATCATTGCTATCTCTATTGTCCTGCATGGATGGATCATCTCTATCTCTATAGTCCTGCATGGATGGATCATTTCTATCTCTATATACCTGCATGGATGGAAAAGTAATAAATATATGAAAAGTAATAAAATACACAGAGTATCCAAATGATGCCTTATCTGTGTTTTTTTTTTTTCTTCTTGAAAACAATTTTCGCCCACCTTCCGATCTCTCCCCCGGTTGAGAACCACTGATTTAGAGTATTAGCGGGATTGAAACATATTTCTGTGATTGCACAGTGTAATGTTGCACTATTTTGCTTTTTAAAAATCGTCCACTTTTATTTTAAGATCTTAAAACAGAAAGTTTCTCATAGGTTCTTTGCCAGTTAGGTTAGTTCCATACATGACCCCTTGTCTGAACCTAAAATAGTGTTTAATATAACCAGCAGATGGCATAGTGACACTGATGATTACAAACTGAGTCACGCTGCTTGTACAGATGCTGTCTTTTATCTTCAATAGGTAAATAAATTCAAATCATTAACACTTTGAGAAAGTTCCAGACATCTAACACAATCACTGGTGGATCCTGATCACAGTAAAAGAAAAACTAATGAATCAATTGAATTAAATGTACAGCCTGTGATTTTTAAATCAGTGTATAATGTTTGAGAAACTTTTTTTTCTTAAATTCTTTATTAGAGCTGCTCAGAAGTGAAACTCTGGTCTCTGTGTTGCCTCAGGTTGTACACAAGAGAAAAACTAATAAATGGACCACTTCAAACTTCTCTACACTGAGGAACTCTACAAAAGTGTTTTCCTCTCTTTTAGAGAGTAGTTTACTTTTAAGAAATCAATGACCCTTAATCTCTTTTTTCCCAAGAGTATACAGTACTGTGCAAAAGTCTTAGGCACATGCAAAGAAATGCTGTAGAGCAAAGATGCCTTCAAAAATAATGTTTCTCCATTAAAAAAAACAGAATATAAAGAGCAGTAAACTGTAATAAATGAAACAAAGGCATTATTTGGTGTGATAACCCTTTTAAAAAGTCTCAGGTACAGTTTGTGCAGTTTTATAAGGAAATGAGCTGTAAAATTTATTGCGCACCTTTCAGAACCAGCCAAGGTTCTTCTGGAGACTTTGACTGTCGCACTTGCTTCTTATTTTTGCAGCAAAACCCAGCGGCCTTCATTGTGTTTTTTGTCTGAAAAGTGTTTCTTACTTAATATGCTGCTTTCTTTACTGAGATGCAAACATTTTTCTATAACATTTATTTTTGTGCTGGAAAACTAATGTTTGGGAATCTAAAATGTTTTTGTACTGACTCGATAATGTAGAAGTCATCAAATAAAAATCTATAACAAAGTTTGTACAAAAAAAAATAGGGTGCTAAGACTTTTGCACAGTACTGTAATCTGCCTCATTCACTACTTTCTGGTATTCCAGTGTAGGTAACATGTGCATGTATTTTTGTGTATGGCTTTGGAAGAAACACTGAAGAGAGCAGTTGTAACCGTGAATTTTGGGGTTCACCTCAACTTTTATGATTATCAAAAGTTTTTTTTTTTCCATAACATTTTTTATTGATTCTCATACACTTTTCAGAGTACAACAAATATATATCAATACAGAATCAACATTTTTTTACCCCGATAACAGCCCCTCCCACCCCAACCAGCAAAGTTTACATTTGATTAATTTACTTATGATTTTTGTACATGTGATTTAATTACATATGATTCATTTTCATAAATCCATACAGAATCAAACTTTTAACCCCAGTAACACCCCCCCCCCCCATGATTTATATATGATTCATTTATATATGATTCATTTATATATGATTCATTTATATGTAATTTTACATGTGGTTCATTTACACAGGATTCATTTTCATCCCACATCACCTCGGCACATGATGGCTACACGAACTATTGCTGGTTGTATAAATACTATAAAACCCAACAACAGGCATAAGACTCAAGGGCAATATAACCTATGATCTTTAATACAACGTAAAAATACTATATCAGAGTCTCCTATAAATATACTATATCGGAGTTTTTAAAAGTTTCAAATATATAAAATATATATAAAAAAAACCTTAGATCTCTTAACAGGATTACCCATACCTATGACGTTCCAACTAATTAATCTTAAAAGGCGTGCCTGTGCTAACCATGCTGGGATCAATATTACTACTAACCATCTAATAAAGTAAACCATAGGGATATAAATAGTCAATTAGAGCCGGAGTGATTTCCCCTCCCCCCAAAAAAACCCTTAAACATAAAAACACCCAAAGTCTCTATAACCCAAAGGAGACAGCAGTGTATCCCTCTATAACCAAAAGTTGTCAGATTATCAAAATTTGATTGTCAGTTGAGTGAGTAAATGTAGGATCATGGGTTAAAACAACTGAAATGCAGTAGAAAGACCACACCTGAAGTTCCTTCTTCCTTTTTAATTAATTAACACATTCTGCCAATCAGAATTGAGAATCCAACAGTGCTGAGGTATAAGGCAAAAAAAGATATCTTTACGATACATTATTTTACTGAGGTTTTGTGCTTGCAAAGTAAAAATAATTTCCCCAAGCATGGTTTCCATATGCTTTATGTTTATCTGATGATGGCAGTGCATGTTCTTCTAAAACAAATACACTGTTTCTAATTTAGTTCCAAATGCATGCAATTTTCTGCACAGAGGCTGAACTGTAAGATGTTTATGATGATGACTCAAAATGAAGTTTTTTTCTGCCTTTTGCGCGTGTTTTAATGCAGGGTGTCATTTCTCAGAATCTTGCCAATTAACCTGCAGGAACTGTTGCACATCTCCACCGCTGATGTCAGAACAAGAGCTACTGTGGGTCAAAGACCTCCATCTGACCTGTGGAGAATTATGGCATGGATAAGAAAAAAAGAAGTGGCATGAAAAAATGAAGAAACATTAAGACAAGGATGTAAGTGAGAGCTCTAGCATGTCAGTGAGGTTGAGGTGGAGGACTCGAGTCTGTCAATCCTGCTCCCAGGGTGCCAACATAAAGAAAACAAAGCTGTCAAAACATCCTGATTGGATTTCCAAAGAATCCATGAACAATGAAGAAGACGGAGCTGGACTGCAATATAGGGGGTAGATATTTGTAGAAGGGGCCATTCTCCAGCAACAATAGGAATCATGAACCATCCGATTGGTGCTGTTGTGAAAGGAGAGGGGAACGTGAACTTGTGGTCCCTTGTGTGTTGCTGCCGAGGATGATAAGGTTGGGCAACAGAGCGTGCCGAACTGGATTCCTTCACATGGTAGATCAAACAGGATCAGTGTGTGATTTGATCACTACATGCATGCTAAGCAATGTCTGATTCATAGTTTTTCTCGTAGGTCACATGTTAGACAGATGGCCACATAGATTCTCACATTAAAAACAAAATACCACTGTGGACCACTGTGGAAAAGAAAAAGGGTTTCCATGAAAGAGAAGAAAAGATGCCTCCCAAGACTTTATACAATTCATTTACATTTTTTGACCGTTAAGCTTCATATATTGACAATCATAAACTTTTTTTAACCAGAATTTCAACTTCAATTTTATCAGTAAGGAATAAAACATTTTTGGGTGTGTTTTGAGATGTAATGTTAGAGGGAAGTAATTAGTGACAACGTATACATTGCTAAGCTGAGTTGAGCTGAGCAGATGTGGCCTTTCTAACAGAGGGGGTTCTGCTATGAAAATGGGAAAGTGCGAGCAAGTGGGGGGCACAAAAAGGGAATCATACACACGGTACATAACTCATATAGCTTATGGACAGGACTGTAGTGAGGAGATTCCCTGAGGCCTGTGTCGTTTCTCTGTGTGACTCAGTGATGATTTTCTTTCACATCCCTGAGGATTTTCGGCCATTTTGAAATGCCTGAATAGTTAGGACAGCTGGATTTGTATTGTAAACTTTAAGATAATTATTACACAAGATTATAAAAGAGGCCTCAGGTTAGTAGAACATTGTGTAATTAAAACAAGTAACCTTGTTACCAAGCTAATTTAAGTAAAATAATTGATTATTGGGGTAAATAGTGTATTGTATTGTATATAAATAACTAAGTTTGTTCGTAAGCTAGCAATTTTTTGTAAGCTATTTATTGTGTACACAGACTTTTCAGATTTTACCTTTCCTGTAGTGTGTTATATAGCTGTTTGTGATTGCACCACAAATGGAGTTATTGACTCCCAAATAAAGAACCAATTCTGGACAGCTGAAACGAGTTGTCAGTAATTCCAGACTTACTTCCTGTACTAACCTACAAAATTTGACAATAAAAACCCGCCTCTGGCCTTCATTGGCTGCTTGCGAGCAATGTGTACTTTGACCCGCGCTCAAACACTACAGTTGTAGTTGCCCTGAAAGAGCTAGGTTCCTGTTGTTGCCATGTCTAGAAGACATTGGTTTCTGTGCTGCAAAAGCAAAAGAAATTTGCATTGTCTCCCAAGGGATGAAGATGTAAAGCGTCGGTGGTTAGAAGAAATTTTTAAAGTGATATCACAGCAGTTCAACTCCGACCTTCGTTTGTGTTCCCGTCATTTCAGCGAGGACTGCTTCTCAAATCTAGCCGAAGTCAACGGGGGATTTGCAAAACGATTATTCATTAAAGACAGGGCTGTACTCACTTTATTTAGTCCATTTTGCACCTCTGGATCACAACCTGTGTGATTAATTATTTATGTATATATTTTCTACCCAGTGTTCCAAATACATAGTTTTGTGTTGTATATGTGTGCAGCCAATGCACAGCTGTAGGCCTTTGCTAACCGGCTAACTCACATTATTGTCCTCAAACTACATACAAACTTACCACTGAGAAACATCATGTTCTAGTTGTGCTTGTGATGGTGGTTCAGGTTGATCTTCCGTTGTATCACTATCGGGCTCAATTTGATAAGGTAAAAATGACAACATTATTACTGAGCTGAAATTCAGATATGGTAGTGGGTGTTTCCTTTCCGACATGTGCTGTAAGAGGTAGACCAATCACGACAGACTGGAACATGTGACCAATCAGAGCAGAGTAGGTTCTCTGATAGGAGGAAATTAGAGTGAACAGATCCTTGAGCGAGTCGAAAAGAGAAAAAGAGGTGATGCTGCAATGTAAATTATAATAAAATTAAAGTGTTTTTTGACCTTTGATGCATGTAAACTTATTCTATTAGACCTCTCAAACAAAATTAGCCACGTTTATATAGCATAATAGGGGCGCTTTAAAACTTATAGACACGTTTGTTAGCAAGCTAGATGAAGTTAGGTAACCTACTGTATTCTGTTAGCACTAAACTGTATGCAAATAGTACATATTTCACATGCCTTTGAATAAAAAATATTCTGCGTAGAATCATAAACAGTTTATTGATTTTTTAAAATACACTTTTACCCTCATTAAACTGCCATTCTGGCATTTGTACCTCCATAACATGTACAAAAACAGCTAGCTGGCTATCTAACTACTAATAAACTTGCATGTGTCCCAGCTTGACATGAGTCCTGATTAACATTGTTATATCCTCAATAATTTATGTAATAGTAGCGACACATATCAAAATATAGCATATCTTAGTATGCAATCAGTTTTATACAAAAGTACTGAGAAAGTTGTATCTGTAGAGATGCGTCGACACATTCTGCTTAAATATCAACATATGCAATCAGTTGAGGTTACTATTCTTAAAAAGTAGGCTTTTTGTGAAGGTCTACTTTAAATTGCTAATCTTTACCTCAAGTATGGTATGGTGCAATCCTCTTGGGTGTGGTTTTGTGCAATATCTGTTACAGGTTTAAAAGTGTAAAGGTTTCCGCTCCATGCATGATTAACGTAATGGCCCCAGCATACAGAAAGCTGTGCACTAGAGGAACTGGACAAGTGTTTCTCATTACGGAGCAGCTGCCCAACTGCTTTCCACAGAGATGACAGTGGAGTAGGCTGTCTTCAAAGTCAACCAGCTGTTTCTTAAAATGGCACCCTATTGTTTGAGCCTTCAAATTAGCCAATTAAAGCATATTTCTGTGTGATGATATTCAGAGATGAGCTAAGTGTATTACTTCAGCTATCAAAATGAGATTTACACATTTTATCCTTGTACCAAAAAATGTACTCCATCAGCTAATAAATGTTTGGGACCTATAATCAAATACAATAGGGGAAATAAGTATTGGATGCATCCACTTTTATTTCAGTAATATATTTCCAATGAGGTTATTCACATTAATTTTGACATTAAATCACTATTAACTCAAGAAATCCGTATATATACAGAATTCACAACATTAAAGTCCATAAATAAAGTTATAAAAGTTTGCAAGCAAGCTAGCTAACATTTGGGTTAGTAGAACATTGTGCAATTAAAACCAGTAGCCTTGATACCAAGCCAATTTAAGTAAAATAATTGATTGTGTAGTTAAAATTGATGGCCAGGTTTGGTAGCAAATATAGGAATTAATTGTGTATTATGTATCAATAGACAAGTTTGTTAGTAAGCTAGCAAATTTTTGTACACTATTTTATTGTGTATTTAAAACTGATAGGGACGTTAGTTAGAATCCGTGTTTATGGCCAGTTTTGTATTGTTTAAAACACTAAAATGGTGGGTTTTGATTTCAATAAAACCAAGCTAATTAAGATCCTACTATATGCATCAGTGGATATGTCTGTAATACATACTCACTGTTATATTCCCTTTGCTGAGTGTGCACTTTGTATAAGAATAGTCATCAGAGCAATCACAGAATTGCACTTCAGGGCTCTGGGGTTTTGCAGCCAGACGCAGTTACACCACTCACAACTGAAAATGACTGTACATCTCACATCCACAGGGAAGAAACACTGCAATGATAATGTTTCAAAATAGCATAGTCTTCCTTGCAGGTCTCTCTCTCTCTCTCTCTCTCTCTCTCTCTCTCTCTCTCTCTTTCTCTCTTTCTCTCTTTCTCTCTTTCTCTCTCTCGCTCTCTCTCTCTCTCTCTCTTTCTCTCTCTCTCTCTCTCTCTCTTTCTCTCTCTCTCTCTCTCTCTCTCTCTCTCTCTCTCTCTCTCTCTCACGCACACACTCACACACACACACACACACACGCGCATACGCACACACACGCACACACACACACGCACGCACACACACACGCACGCACACACTCTCTCTCTCTCACACACACACACACGCGCGCGCGCGCGCACACACACACACGCACGCACGGACACACATCAAATGCCAGACATCTCAGTGGAGTTACATACAGCATCTAGGTTTAGCAATTTACACAATCTGCTCAGTCTTAATTGAGAACCCTGTGGGTTGCTGAAACATTCAAACAGATGGCTTTAGCTGTGTTAAAAAAAAACTGAAAGTGTTTTATTACCAAACCAACACTGGTGTTTATGGTGTTGTTTATAGTACCAGCTGTTTAGATCAGTAGCATTAATCTGGAATGAAGCTTGATTAGGGATGTTTATTGGCAATAACGTATACCCATAAATTTGACTGAATGGAAGGTCTTGATACTGTATATAGTTTAAAGTTTGAAGATGCTGGTTGAAAGATGCAGGTTGAAGATCAGGTTGAAAACGATCCTGCGATTCTGCTCAGACACATCCTTAGATGTGTTGGCTGGAAACCACGACTCATTTTTATTCTCATTTGAAAGTGTTGTCTTATGATTAGGAACACCAAACTCTTGTTGGTAGCTAAATGCCATCAGAGCATACAGGATCAGGCACTTGAGTGAGCCTTTACCCATTCAGGAAGTGCTTGGTTGGTATTTGTGGTTATGGTTGCTTGCCAGCAGCTATGTTTAGACCAGACCTGGCAAGCCTGAAGAAGAATAATGCATAATCTAAGGTTGATACTGCTGTGCGTACACACACACACACACACATACACACACACACACACAGACACACAGGTTTTTACTATAACCACCAGGCACTTGGAGAAAAAGCTGCTGCTTGTCTGTTTTACTTAAGATGGACTCCCAGCTTCACAGGGGTTCAAACTCACAATGTCCAGAGAATAGGGCAAACACATTTCTGTTGTGCAACTCAGGAGCATATTTTTGATTGATAGTTATAGCAGCATACAACAATGTTAAAATGTGGCACCTATATGCAGAATGTACAAAGGTTTATCAGGTCTGGTTTAGTCCAGTGCTATGCTATGTTTAGCTCAGAGCTGGATTGTTAAGCTCTACTGAGACAGAATTAATATTATTACAATTACCTCTGATTTTCATCATAATGACCGGTATTCTGAGCAGCTTTATTTATCTTTCAACACACAAATCATCTAGTGATATGGGGGAAAACACACCCTTGGGGGGCCTATTTAGATTTCAAAATAGATCAAAACCCATGGAAATGGACGGCAGGGTTTTGGAAATGCAGATATTTACTTTGCTTACTTATTTTCTAGTGAGATGATGAGTAAGGTTTACTGACACACTTCCTCTAACCAAAGACATTTTAACCCCATACCCATAAGGCTTATTATTCAATTGTTTGTATTAAAGCATATTTAGTAGACATTAATTTTTTTTTAATGTAATAACAATCAGAGGAAAGTTGTGCAGTTGCAAGAGTGAGAATTTTGGACTGGCAGCTCCTGGGAGGTTAAGGTTTTAAACTTAGCATATTTCTTTAAAGAAACTTACATATATGGGAATAGAGAAAGGATACAGTAATTGAGTACCATGGTGGGAAAATCCACTCTTTAAAACTTTTTTTCCCCTTAGAGGGGAGCCATTAAAGCTTCTATGTAGAAGTTTACACCAGAGGAAGCCCACACCCTTTTGGAAGCTAAGTGCCCTCAATTACCCAGCAAACCCTTAAAGATCCCCTGAAGAACTATTGTAATTTATTGACATATCACAACATTAAATGTCACAATAAATAGATAAAAGGTATGACTTGCCATTCTTTATAAAAAACAAATTGTAATTGTTAGCAAATTGCTGTGGTGTAAGAGGAATAAACACTTTGGGAATTGTTGTTATAGGAAAATAATCAATTTAAGAGTGATAACAGTCACTCTAACCTGCATTGGGCTGGATCACACCACCCTACTGTTGACTATTTCCAGTAACATGCCTAGTTACTCTGAGGCACGTCTATATACATGCCCTAAAAGTTTTATTCCTTACTTAATGAATAATGTTAAAAAGTATCGAAATGTAATTAATAAAATACGAGTCATAATATCTGACAATGGGAACGTCCTTGACTAAGAGAATGTGTACCTTTTCAATTTTTCTGAAGTACCCTGAAATTCTACTTAAATATAAAACAGTGAAATCTACTACTGCAATTACTATACACTTCTGCTGAGTACAATGCAAAAGCAAATGGCTCCTCTCTCATTAGTCTGAGATTTAATTGCAACATTATTAAGCTTCTTAGTGCATATTTCAGGAGTTGCACTTGCACACACCATCTATTCTAATATGTGGCCTGTTAAAACTTTCTCCAGTGTTTTAGTGTGTGTGCATGCATGTTCAGCTACATAATACTTCTGTTGGTATGCAGTCAAAATGGTGAATGGTCACAGTAGAAAAACCTCACATGCTCATATAACAACACCCCCACCTCCCAGAGGGCCTTGGTCATGGTGGGGTTAAAATGTCTAAACTCTGCAGTGTGCCTATTCTCTGCTCACCACTGTCTAGCCAATCAGCTTCAGTGTTTTCTCACACGCCCATTGACCTGCTCCCCAAACTCCAGAAACTAAGTTCTATGATATTCTATCTCTCAGTTCCAAGAACAAAACATGCTCCTCAATATGGTTCAGCCTCCACACTGCAGTCACCCTCACTGTCACTGTGCCTGCTGGGGAATGCTGATGCTTTTCTTCTTTTACAAAAGCCAAAATGTCACACATATATATATATATATATATATATATACACATTTTTAAACTTAATTTTTAAAATATTACTTATGTAAGTCAGATTGATTAAAGTGCATATAATAAAACTAAACATTCACTGATATAATTAAACAGAAATAGAGTGTATTCCTGCTGCAATGTCCAGAGATCATTTTTAGAAGAAAGAATAACCTTGATCTTAAAATATTCTTTATGTAGAACAGATCTTTTCATATAAATAATCCGTCTTTGTGGTTATTTAATTAGTTAAACGAAAAAGTTTCAAAGATTACACGCCTCCTAATAGTGAATGATTAAAAGACTGGTGATGGTGAGCGTCGAGGTTTTTGTAGCTTTTGCCCCGCCCATCTCCGCCAACAGGGCCAATAATTTTACATCTTATTTGCATATGGACCAATAGGAAGAGAATGATTTGCATATGAGGTCCATAAAGACACGCGTCTAGCGGCGACTCTTTCATACCAGTGGATGTGCTCAACTCGCTCAGGACTTTCACCAGGAATAAACCAAACTTTAATTTGCAGTTATTATTTTATAAAACCCGAGTATATATTTAGCACTTGTCCTTAAGCGAATATGGGAAGAGAATACACTGTTCTGCTCATCATCTGGATGTATTTTTTGAGTCTTTCTTCCAGTTTTTCAACCACAATTGCTCCAACAGTGGAAACAAGCACATTCAGTAAGTAGGAATGGTTAAAATTTTATTATTGTATTACATTATATATCATTTCCTTCAGATTTGAGTAACATTGGTTTGGAAAAGGTGTCCCCTGTTTCTTGCAGCTGTTAGTGTAAACTGAGTGAAATGAAGGGAGTCGCTCAGATTGAACTAAACAGATTGTGGAGCCCTCAGTGCTGAGTCAGTGTTCTGGGGCCCTGCACAGACTCTCTGGTTTTATACAAATGCAAGAAAGAATATAATTCTATAAGCTTTTTTTTTTTTTTTTTTTTAATTATTTTTATTATTATTGGCTCAATTTATGCAAATAAAAATGTATGCATGAACTAAAAATATTTGCAGTACAGACTTTTAGAATGTAATGCAAATCTGTGTGCATTGTGTTCTGTTTTTATTTTTTGCTTTTCTCTCAGCTTTTCTGTCTGAATGTTTTGTATTGCATCATTAGCTAGTTTTTAAAATAGTAAGTCTGTAGTAAGTCTTCAGGCACCACATGCTACTATTTTTCCAATTCGAGTTTTAAATTTCAAAATTTCTAGGGTTGCAAGAACTCAAGCATTTAAGGAAGGTTATAGGAAATATGTGTATTTGACCATTTAAAAGTGCATTGAAGCAGTAAACAGTTTACCAACTTGTATTTATAGGCAACATCACAACCAACTCTACAGACTGGATGGTAGACTTCAGCAACATTGAGTCCAAATTTGCTCTGAGAACAATCGAGGAACCAGAGGATGATCTATGCTACATCGCTCCTGGCCAGCAGGATACCATTAAAGAGTGCAATTTCAATCCAGACACCAAGACGTTTATAGTCATTCATGGCTGGACGGTAAGTCCATAAATTGTGTCTTACAGCAAAGTGAGTGTGAACATGTTTCCCACAGACTGATCCCCTTATCTGTGTAAAGGTTACTGGCATGTATGAGAGCTGGGTTTCCAAACTGGTGACAGCGCTGTATGAACGCGAGCCAACGGCCAACGTCATTGTGGTGGACTGGCTGGTCCGAGCACAGCAACATTACCCGACCTCAGCTGCCTACACGAAGCTGGTGGGCCGGGACGTGGCAAAGTTTGTCAACTGGCTACAGGTCAGAGACTAAGTTCAGACTCCCAAGAACTGTCACTAGATTTAGATTTTAATATGTGCATCTGCAAAGTGGCAGCATACTATGTTTGACATATAGTTTAGAGCCAACAATATCAAACAAAAGTTTGCATCTCCCTTTCTAAATGTTGCAGAAATCTTCTCTAATATCATTTATATCCTGAGGTTAAAATATCAATAGGTATTCCTCTATTACACCCATATAAACCATTTGTAATTAAAGCATATTCCCTGTGAATAAAGGTCTTGCTTTGCTCATTTCCTGATAACAGGCCGAGCTGGAGTATCCATGGGAGAAGCTTCACCTCCTGGGCTACAGTTTGGGTGCTCATGTAGCTGGCATCGCAGGACTCCTCACAAAGAACAAAGTCAGCAGGATCACAGGTAACCCCATCAACATTCATCTGTCCTGCTGGCCTTAATTGAAGGTTTAATTCTGCTGGTTTGGTTACGCCTCTGTTAAAGTCATTTTTAGATTACAGAGAACTCATTATTGTCTTTAGGAGGACAGATTAGAACTGTTAGGTGCTGCACAATATATCAATTATTAACTGATATCACAAACTACAGGTTGTTATTATACCATTTGAAGGTTCCAGATAGATTTTATAGGTGTTTTGATAAAGGTTGACCAAAAAGTGAAAGTCGTGCATGCTGATATAATTTAGCCAGTTTTAAAGTGATAGTTATGTGCATTAATGGTTTAATTATCATTAGTTTTCAAGCATTTTTCTATTTCTGTTGCTACAGGCATGGATCCAGCTGGCCCAAGCTTTGAGTATGCTGACGCCCAGAGCACGCTGTCCCCAGATGATGCCCAGTTTGTTGACGTACTCCACACCAACACACGTGGCTCTCCAGACCGCAGCATTGGCATCCAGAGGCCCGTGGGCCATGTGGACATCTACCCCAACGGAGGGACGTTCCAACCAGGGTGTGATCTGCAGAACACCATGATGATGGTGGCTACCTCAGGGTTGAGAAGTGCGTTCTCCTCATCATGCAACAAGCAATTTACAGAACCAAAACATGAAAACAATTGTCATCCTAAGACGCGTTCTATGACCTAAATTAGAGTGTTAAATACAAAAGCTATTTAAAAGAGTTAATAATAATAATAATAATAATTATCAATTTGTATAGCGCTTTTTTACAATTGTACATTGTCTCAAAGCAGCTTTACAGAAATATCATTTTTTTTTTACATTTTACAAGCGACTTACTAATGAGATCACATTCACACACCAATGGTAGCAGAGCTGCCAGCTTGCCATTGGGGGCAACTTAGGGTTCAGTGTCTTGCCCAAGGACACTTCGGCATGTGGAGTCACCCGGGCCGGGATTCGAACCGCCAACCCCACGGTTAGTGGATTAGTGGACAACCCGCTCTACCAACTGAGCCACAGCCGCCCTGTGTAATAGTATGCTTAGATATGTAGCTTATTCTTGTTGAAGAAATTGACCTCCACTTCCCATTTTAAAGCAAATATTCTTATACAAATATTTTTAGCAAAAATAGAATGTCAACATTACATGCACTCACAGTAGAGGTGTGCATTGAGACTGAGATTTCATTGGACCCAATAAAACATCAGAGATTTGGGCAGATTTATTTGCATGTGAACAGCAGTGGGTGGTCAGATATGAAAGTTGCAGGACAAAAAAAGTTCAGTTTCGTTAACATAGGTGCATACTGAGTACTTTGTGTGACACAATTACCACATTCGTTCATCCTTAGTATCTGCTTTATCTTAGTCAGTAAACTACTAATTTGTGGAATTTTGGGAAACAGAAGCCGTTTCATTAGAAAATATCCTGGGCAGATACAAACAACAATAATAAAAAAAAAACTGTGGGACTGCGCAGCATTAGTCAAACTTGCTCACGATGTAGGCAGGATTGGTCAAACTGGCTCCAGGATTGGGTGGGATTGGTCAGACTTTATGTGGGAGTGGGTGGGATTGATCAGACATTCTGTGGGAGTGGGTGGGATTGGTCAACTTTTTGTGGGAGTGGGTGGGATTGATCAAAATTTCTGATGGATTTGGCAGGATTGCTAAACTTTTTGTGGAAGTGGGTGGGATTGGTCAAAAGTTCTGCAGGATTGGATGGGAGTGGTCAGATGTCCCTTCAGAGAGGGAGGATGTGGAATTAAAATGCTCTGAATACACAACTAGTTCACAGCATACATAAGAATACATCAAAGTTCAGAAAATATCAAATCTGAGCCAAAATTGTAGGCCAGAATAGGTCAAATTACAATACACAGTACATTCATAGTAAGAATGAGGGGCAGTTAACAGGTAGCACCTTATCACTGTTAGCATTTTACACAAGTAATGAACTTGTTCTTGTTCGTTGTCTTCACTAGACATGGACCAGATTGTGAAATGTTCCCATGAGCGCTCCATCCACCTCTTCATCGACTCCCTGGTCAACATGAAACAGCAAAGCATGGCATACCGCTGTAGCTCCAAGGAGACCTTCAACAAGGGTGTATGTCTGAGCTGCCGCAAGAACCGCTGTAACAAGGTGGGCTACGAGGTCAACAAGGTGCGCAGCCGCCGCAGCAGCAAGATGTACACAAAGACCAGAGAGATGATGCCCTACAAAGGTAAAACATTAGGCTTGTAGCTTTTATGCAAAACTAAAATGTCTTTTGTACAAGAGGAAACAATTGCTGCATTCCTTATTGTAATTATAGTTATGAAATTAATCTTAGTGTAGGTTGTGCTTTTTTAGGCCAAGTCTTGGACCAAAAATTGTATAAGAAATGTGTTGGTTTTAAACGTTATTTGTAAAGTTACATATTGAACACTTAGGTTTAGGGTCATTTTTAGAGCTTTGTTTTGTGCTGTTATTTATAAAATGACAAACAATGGGTTGTAATGAGGTTGTAATTACTATGTTTGTGACATTAAAAGGTTAGTTTTACAACAGAGGCGCCTACGACACTACAATAATGGCTGCAAGCCAGCAGGTGTTTCCTTTCAAGATAATTCTTATTACTTCCTGACTCTACATGGCAGGGTTTTATGTCTATTTCTGTTCCTCAAATTTTTATTTATTTATTTTTTATTCCTGTACAGTTTTCCACTACCAAGTTAAAGTCCATTTCTTCAGCAACAGAAAAATAAGCTATACAGATCAGCCCATGAAGATTTCTCTGTATGGCTTTTCTGGGGAGAAGGAGAACATCCCCTACATTATGTAAGTTGGTTTCAGTTTCTCAGGTCAAATAAAATGCATGGACACTTGTCGATGGTGGTGCATTTCATGGTGTGTGTGTGTGTTGGATGTGACCTTGCAGGCCTGCTTTGAAAACCAACACCACCATCTCCTTCTTACTCACCACGGATGTAGACATCGGCGAGCTGCTGATGGTGAAGCTCCTCTGGGAGAAGGACACCATCCTCAGTTGGCCATGGTGGAATCCAGACACTTTCCACATTCGCAAGCTGCGTGTCAAATCTGGCGAAACACAGTCCAGGTGATTAAAATGGGAATAGTAAGGGTGGAGCATAATTAATATGTATGATACAGTTGTATGTAGTTAGGAAACAGTGTGTTTTGGGTAAATGTTGGAAGACAATTAAGACTTAAATGGAGCATGCAGGTTGTGCCTGTCATTTCCATGGATGAAGGTATGGCCTCACATTCACAATTATTAAAATCTAACAGTGATAAAAAAAAAAAAAAAAATTATGCAGTACTGACTCACGATGTAATACATCATATTGTATTGTTAATAAGATTGTTAATTACATGTTAAGATGTGTAACTCAGGAAAAGTTACAAGCTTGCACATTTTTGTGCTGCCATACATCATTTCTCTACTCACCACTGGTGTGTGACTTTTCATGGATTTGGTTAAGTTGAAAAATACCCTTTGTGTTGATGTCCCATTTTAGAGCTATAAACACCACTCATATTTTGCAATATATTCTGCATAATTTCAGAGTGATCTTCATTGCCAAGGAAGGTGAGTTTGCCTACCTCACCCGTGGAGGGGAAGCTTCCATGTTTGTGAAAGACAAAGAAGCTCAGTCAAGCCACAAACATAAAAGGTAACATTTTGATTTATTTCACAACTTACTGAAACACGGTAGCATCACCAAAGAGTCCTGCATTTACTACCAAGAATATTTCATCATTTAACAAGGCTAATATAAAATGTTAATAGTTGACACTCTGTGTATTGTGTATATATATATATATATATATATATATATATATATATATATATATATATATATATATAT
>JAFFST010050072.1:257452-278961 GCA_022414735.1 Noturus placidus | reverse complement strand
ATATAACTTTAAATAAATAAATGAGTAATTTAAAAATATTTTTATGTGGTCATCTTTGAGCCCCCCTTGAATAGCCTATGTTGGGCCTATAACTGACTCTGTAGCCTACAACTAAAAAGTACATTAAAAAGTGCATTGACGAGTGCAAAAAAAATGGTTCTATTGGGTTCTATACAGCTGATTATATTGGGGATATATACCGCTTGTGTCCCTGTACACCTCGTGGAGTATTAGTGTATATATAGTATAGTTAGATACGTTGTTAATATTATGTTCCTTGATAGATATAGTTAGTTTAAACTATAGATTAGTTAATTTAGTCCCTGCTGGTTTTTCCACTCCCAGTCCATAGTATTAGTTCATGTTTCTTATTTTGTGTTTTTACCCTGTTATCTGTGACCGCGACTTTGATTCCTGCTTTGACCAGTTTATGCCTGTTTGCTGCTGGCCTGAAACCTTTGCCAGTCTTGACTACGTTTTTGGATTACGATTTGGATTTGTCTGCCTGCCCTTAAATAAATATCTTTACCTGCTTCCATACTCTACTCCCTTACGTCTCGCAATGTGACAGAATACTCCAGAACAGAAACAAAAAAGTAAACATCCGAAGAGCACGTAGCTCATGCACATAGCTCGTGCATGCGCGCGTCGCTTCATCAAGGTCGTGACATTCGCGAGTCTCAGTCTGGTTGCTAGGCTATTTGGTCGTATCGTCAAACACGTCATTGTTCGGTCAAATTTATTCGGCATTTTCACTTCTGGTTGCCGAACATTCGGTGCATCCGTAAAACACCTAACTTCTGATTACCACTCAGTATTATCGATTAGTTCAACTTTATCTGAGATCACTGGCACTCAGAGTAGAGCCAGAACTTGATGTGTCTGGAGCCTAACCACTTCTCATTGGCTGTAAATAGGCATGTGACGATGATAAAATTGGACCATTCAACAAATATCATGAATAAAATGCTGCTGAGGTTTGTTTATAGTTGACAAAGCTGACCAATGAGACCAGCAAAGATGTTAGTGATGGGCAATAATGATAGGAAAATCGTGCACATGCCTAGATGCTTAATATTTCTTTAAATGAAAGATAAGAAGTCCTTTATTGTTATGCAATATATATGTACGTATATGTAAGTAAACTCTTACACTGTTATAATGTGTGTATTGAATTTTTGTCAGCGTTGGTCACACTGAACCGAAAGGAATAAACTATGTAGGGCAAAGTTGGCATGATATGGGATTGCATTCAGCTCATAGGGGTGTCATATGCCTTTCTGACTGACTCACTGAGTGACTGACTGATTGACCCATTGACTGACTGATTGACTTAATGAGTCACTTACAGATTGACTCACTGACTGATTGGTCAATTGATTTACTGACTGACTGATTAACTTACTGATTGATTACCAAGTCACTGACCAATTGACTCACTGAGTCACTGACTACGTTTACATGGACAGCAGTAGTCTAATTATTGACCTTATTCTGAATAAGCTAATATTGTGATTAAGGTGTTTACATGAGTCGCTTTTAGAATACTCCTGTCATGTACTCGTTTTACATGTTATAGAACATAGTTCGACTAACAACACACGTCATTACGTCACCGCTCCCCGACGTCCCTCCAGAATTTCATGTATCAACATACATTTGTCTTTGTTATGGTACCGTATACATTTGTGGTGTTTTTATTTAACTTTTTTACAAACGCTTTAAGTGCAGTTAATTATTTGACATGCTGTACATGCAAATAGACAACTGCTTGAAGTCGTGGGCTGCGTCCCAAACCACGTACTTACCGAATAGTCAAGCTACATGTATTTCTCTTTCTACAGGCCTATAGTAGGAAAGTACATGGTTTTGGACGCAGCAGTGCTCTCTTTTTTTGCCGTAAAACGGTTGAGCACTGCCATGTGTGATCGTGTCCTGTCGTAAAATGTGGTGAAAATTCTCACAAGATGTTAATAATGTGATTAAGATGTTATACACATCGATGTGACTAAAACAGAAGTACTCCACCTGTCTTATTTCGATTTGTGTTTACCTCAAGTATGACCTTAATCAGATTAAGGTAATTAAAAATTGCTGTTTACATGGTAGTTTCTTAATCACAGTATTGTCTTAATCTGGTTAATAGTGGATTATTGTTGTCCATGTAAACACACTGACTGACTGACTCACTGACTGACTAGCTCTGAAGGTGAAACCAACTGATGAAGGGAAATCAAGTATGTTTATGTCCCTGTTTATCTGCCTATATAGCAAACACTGAGTTTCTTGATCACAGTGACGTGCTTGCCGTTGCCATGTTCAGGTAGTTTATAATGCCGTGACGCTAGTCTATGTGTATAAGATGTCATGGTGAAATTTAGTTTAAATAGAGTATAAAAGATGCATAACACTCAAAATCTCTTTCAACACTGTGAAGCCAACTAAAACTTATTCATTACCTATCATACCCTTAATGGTGTAGGGATGTTGACCACTTGCTAGCATGGGACCAAATATTCTCTTAGCTGAATCTATATACAGAAATGATCGGTGTAAATATGTTTAATTGTTCTATATTTGGAAATGTGCAAGTTTAAGTTGTTTTTGTGTCTGTGTTTGAGTTATTGTGTTTGGCACAGGTCACTTTATAGGCTTGGATTAATTTCCTGTTTGATCCATTCATCACTTAAAGTCACAATGTTCTCATTCATTTGATAACTTGTTCACAAATCAATCAAACGATCACTGAAGACCTAAAATGTATCTATCTAAACTATTTGAGGCATGCAAAAGTTTAGGTTTTGATTGGTTAAACATACACTTAATATTGCCTTATATTGTGATCATCTGCCAGATTGTGGAATTCTGAGCATGCTTCTGAACACTTCCTAATTGTGGCTTAAATAAGTAAACTTTACAGAATTCATTAGCTGTGCTGTTATAGTTCCCAGCATACACCAGAAACCTAGTCCTGAGGAAATCATAAATTAAATAGACCTTATGAAGATGAATTTCCTCCATAAGAGCTATAAATGCAACAGGATTATTTATTTATTGTATATATTTGTACATTAGACTTGTATAAACAATTTATAACCTTGAGATCATTCATCATATTCATATGCAATGTACTGCATAAGTATATATTAATAAAGAGTATGTTGCATTATAACTGGCTGAATCTGTCTTTCTTTATGAGCTTTAAGCAGAACTTAAAACTCTTTATGATTTAGTCTGAATCAAAGACAAACATAATTTGAGGGAAACTAGCAACTTTGTCTGACCTTGTCCGCTGTTTTTGATACAGATCAAAACAGTTGATTAAACAGATGATAAATTATGTATAGGATTCATGACCACTGACAAAATCTGGAATTAATTTAAATGCACAGAAATTACTTACAATATTATGATAAATTATATGTTAATGTCTGTTAAATCTTCTGAGGTCTATATATATATATATATATATATATATATATATATATATCTTTTGATTTCAAATAGATAACATGAGGTATTTTATGATTGGTGTTTAGACATAACAAAACATATGTTTGGTTCAAAAGTTCTGTTTGAAATCTGTCCTTCTGTTTATAGGGCATCTGAAATTGAACATTAAATAAAACCTATTCGAGTCCTATCTGCCCTCTTCTACATATAAGAGCTAACAGATGCCCATGATTGGCTAGTGTCATTGTGTAACGGCTGCTCAGGGATTGGATGCAAGTGCTGGATTTTCTGATATTTATTTATATAATATGTTGAAACAAAGACAAAACACTAATCTACCGAAACACTGAAGCATTAAACGAACACTATGACTAAACACTGACTGAGACACAAAGACAGGAATCTAACATAGACAGGATCTAAACACTGACACGCGACTCTAACACGGACACAGGGGTCTTAACAATACAACGAAAGACAAACACTGCATGCAACCCATGGACTATATATACACACCCGTGCTCATTAACCGAAACGTGATTCAGGTGCAGAAAAACACGTGACTCGCAGTGGCTGCTGGGAAACGGAGTCCAGAGTCCTTAGAACCGTGACACATTGTAACTGACAGGGGAAAGAGTGTATATCGCTCCCACTCAGAGAGCAAAGAATATGGTGCTCTCTTGGTCTCCCAGTTTCAAATGGCTGTTGCATCAACAGTATTAAGTGTCTCAGTCTTAAAGCCAACACCTTTTTCTCTTGCACCATTCTAAATCCCCCAATTTTTAAAAAACAAACCATCACTAGTTCTTCACATCACTTCTGTGGATCCTATGTTTCAGTTGATCCAATCACATGCATTTATGCAAATGGTGTAGCTTTAATAGATTTTTTAAATTTTCTTTTACCCTCTCTGATCTGATTATCGAAGTGATTATGTGGCTTGAAAACCGGATGTATACACATGATTGGACAGAGAATTGTTTATTCTCTGCTTCAAAGCAAATGTTTCATCTGTTTCAGAGTCTGTGTTGTTAGTCGAAAGTGGTCATTTGAAGCACAATGAAATAAATCGAACACTTCAAATTGTCTTTGGAAACAAGATCTTCTCAAATTTGAGTTGAATACCTTTGCTTTAAAGTTTAGAAAACTAGTTAAATAAACAAGCCTGTATTTATTTAAATGAGGCCATTGATCAGCATTTGCCAGGGCAGGTATGTGACCACAAGGTTGTAAGATCCCAGGGCAGTCAGAGAGCCAGTCCTTAATCCTTAACTCCGCAGCGTGTTTGGACTGTGTTCACTCTCAGTACAGCATTACTACCAACATCTACCAGATTTAATCTTGAGTCCACAGCTTGTGTTAATAACATCATTTATGTGACATCAATTACTTAATCTCATTCCCTAATCTATAGCGTCTTTCAGTTTTACTGACATTTCTTTGTTAAATAGGCATTGTTTCCTGCAATTATGGGGACATTTGGTCTCTGATAAAGACAGTAAACAAATATCAGCTCTATATGGTCTTGTGAAATTTGCTTTTAATTTATTCCCAATTCTTCAGTCCTGTTGGTGAAAACAACAGTTTCCTCAAAAACAGGAGGTGATTCTTGGTGCAGACCCGCGTCACGTGCCTTTTATTGGACTCTCCAAATGGAATTCCTGGAAAGTCAAGGACAATATTGGACTCGTCTCAGGCCCTGGCAGACTTGATGTTCGGATTGGAAACAAACACTCTCAGGCCACTTGCTTTATTTCTGAGTACACACACACACAAACACACACACACACACACACACACACACACACACACACACACACACACACCAATGCATACCCACCTCACAACAACAGCATCAACACTGTGACTCAACTGCATGTGATGTAAACACAGTGGTAATTATGTAGAGATTTCTCAGGACATGTTTCTCCATGCTCTGGGTTGTTTTTCGAGGAAAAGTGGAAGCTTGCCTTAGTAATGAATAGAGTCTATTGAAGCCTGTTAAAGTGAAGTTCAATTCAGAGAACAATTCCCTTGATGCTCATGGTTTAAAAAGAAATTGAGCATTAAATAGAACTGCCAGGACTAGCATAGGACCAATGTTGGGCACTTGAGGCAGACACTTAACCCTAAGCCTTGGATTGGATTGATTTCATCCAATAACTTATGTAACTTTAAAAAAGTTTTGTAAAAATCAAATAGGATTTAGACTATTTTCCTCTCACACCTAATGTAACTACTGATCAACTGATCAGCTCAGATATACAGTATTTGGTATCTGACATTTATGTCTTTCATTTCTTAAATCATAATTATAAGAACTATGATTCTAAAGTAACTAACAGTGTAACATACTAGGAGGAAAACACTATCCACCCTCTTCCGCGTACAAAGCACTATCCACCCTCTTCTGCATACAAAGCGTTATCCACCCTCTTCTGCATACAAAGCGCTATCCACCTTCTTCTGCATACAAAGCGTTATCCACCCTCTTCTGCATACAAAGCGTTATCCACCCTCTTCTGCATACAAAGCGCTATCCACCCTCTTCTGCATACAAAGCGCTATCTACCCTCTTCTGCATACAAAGTGTTATCCACCTTCTTCTGCATACAAAGCGCTATCCACCCTCTTCTGCATACAAAGCGTTATCCACCCTCTTCTGCATACAAAGCGCTATCTACTCTCTTCTGCATACAAAGCGTTATCCACCCTCTTCTGCATACAAAACGCTATCCACCCTCTTCTGCATACAAAGTGTTATCCACCCTCTTCTGCATACAAAGCGTTATCCACCCTCTTCTGCATACAAAGTGTTATCCACCCTCTTCTGCATACAAAGCGCTATCCACCCTCTTCTTCATACAAAGCGTTATCCATCCTCTTCTGCATAGAAAGCACAATATATTTGGAGTGTTGTTAGCTATATTACACCACATTATTCTACCTCCTGAGTACATGTTTTAGTTGCCTGTACTTTCTAAGTCAAAAGGCAGTAATCAAGTGTTGTGTTTAGTAGGCTAATAGTTGGGCGATACCAACTTGCGCAAAAGGGAGTCTTTTAGTATTTTTGTCTGATTTATTAAAACAAACTTACAATCGATTCTGAACAGCAATAATGTAACAAAATTAATGACTTCTACATATTTCAGTTGATCATGGTATAAATATTCGGTGGGGAGGGGGTTCTTGGTGTAATTGCGAATTCTGATTACTGGGAGAAGGAAGGAGGGTTACCTACCCCTGAAAACCACACCCCACCTGTGGTGGACCAGAATTATTCCCATCTCACATCCAGTTTTCCAGATTAGGCTCCAGATCAAGGGCTAAGCAAAGGTTTTGTCTTTGGGGGGGGGAAATGTTCAGGGCCCCTCTAATATTAATATTTTGTATAATAAAATAAATAAATAAATAAATAAATAAATAAATAAATAATAAAAAAAACACAGTGGTAGTAAATGCAACCTTAAATTTGAATGGACAGATGTATCTATTCAACAGTCTGGATTGGCAAAGAAAAACAATGTAGGCTAGGCTTAAGTATTGTGTTCAGCAATCTTTCAAATCACACATGTAGTACACACAAACGGTCAGTATCATGGGTTTATTGGGTACAAAAACAATACATTCCATTTAGGGTCAGAACTGCTCACAAAAAAACCAGTAAAGGTTTAAGTCTACATTGCCTACAAAGCAATGATTAAGCCTACATTAAGACTCTGGTATACTTAGGGTTTTTTTTATTTGTACGCTAGCGTACACGCACAATTTTACGCATAACCTTTTAATATATATGCCATTTTACATGTATACAGGCGGTCGACGCATGCACAATACAAAAACTTGCACAACCCTTCCTGGCCTTTAAGAGTCAGTACAGAGCAGTAAAGCAGGTATTTTATTATGAAGAATGACAACGAAGAAGAACCACAACAACACGAAGAACAATGCTCTTGCCACGATTAGCACCCATATACAAATCCTTATACTCTTTAAGGCTAGAATTATACACATCCGGGTACTTTCGAACCTGCACCCTTTTCTGTCTCTTCTGTTTATTCCATTTTTTCTTTGACTACATTGAGAATCAATGAGCCCTGGGTCACTGTTGCCACCTTGTGGAACAACTAAATAGTGCAAAAGAATTAAATGCACATGTGTGTCCTACGCGTACAAAATTTTATAAAATTACAAAATTCTTAGAAACATCGGTCGGCAAGCATACAGTTCACATGTACTCTGCTGATGACGAAATTTGCGTCACATGTACTATACGCTGTTCCTAGCGTACGCGTAAACAGTTACTTTCTACTTTAGACCAAAACTCAACAGTGCAGTATTACCAACTACAAACAGATAACTTAAAAACCCAGTGACAGTTCCAACCTGTTATGTTATCTGACCTAAACAATCAGACAGTCTGAGTGAACTGCAGGAACTTACCAAACACGTTCAAATGGGGAAAGTTTTTCAAATGAGATCAATACATTACTAAACCAGGTTATAGGCTACACAACAAATGCCATTTAGGCTATTTAAAGCTTAATCTTCTTCACCTTTTCGTTGCTAAATCTGGCGACTACCTTGTCCTTGTCAATGTCAATGTCAATTTCCCTTTCAATGTAGAGCAGTGCTAAATTTGACAGCCATGATTCACTCATGCTTGACCGCAAGTAACTTTTGGTGAGTTTCAGACAGTTATAAGTCCTCTCTGCCCGTTACTGTTCTAAAGACAAATATGTAAACAAATATGTAAACAAATTGCAATGCACAATTTAGTAGCCAGTGATGTAAAGCTTTTTAAAAACCCATTTTGTAATACAATGATTTGGAATGGACATTTTATCTATGATTTGTTACTATAAATTAAAATAAATGTATATCACAAGCCCAGGGTTGTTCGCGCCCGCGTATAATCCCCAAATCAAATATTTTTACTTTACCCAAACTGGCATCCTATTTTCTTAACTGGATTTTAACCCCAATAAAATTACTAAAATAAATTCAATATCCAAACAAATGATTCTGACATACAGTATATACAATATCCTGAGCTTAGGGTTTAAAAAAAATAACAACAACACACAGACAGAGCGTAAAACTGACCTGGGATCAGCGTGAACTAACTCATGTTACAGTACCATGTGGTTCGGCCACGCCCACTACCTGTTCCGCAGCCAGAAACACGCAGGTAGCTTTCACGCCCATAGTTCATTACTGAGGTGGATAACACTTTGTATGCAGAAGAGGGTGGATAGCGCTTTGTATGCAGAAGAGGGTGGATAGCGCTTTGTATGCAGAAGAGGGTAGATAGCACTTTGTATGCAGAAGAGGGTGGATAGCGCTTTGTATGCAGAAGAGGGTGGATAGCGCTTTGTATGCAGAAGAGGGTGGATAACGCTTTGTATGCAGAAGAGGGTAAATAGAAATATCCAAGCGCACAAAATTTATGAAATGAAAATTCGTCTATTCAAATATCTCTTCTGCCTCTCAGCTCTAGAGGGACTGTCATGCACACTTACTCTCCATGGTAAGTGCACAAACTGCTAGCTAACCACGCTAGTGTAGTGATTACTGCACACTATTGTGATATGCCTTGCAATATATACAAACAACTCTTTATTCAATTTATTATTATTATTATTATTATTATTATTATTATTATTATTATTATTATTGATACCCAAGTCCACAAATAGAAAGGATCACGGGTGAAGAATTCCTTGGACTAGTTGCACATTTCTATACAACTCATCAGTTGTGCATGTAGTTTTTTGAAAAAACGTGAAACCCACATGGGGAGAAGAGTAAAGATTAAGAATTGAGCTCTGGATCCTAGAGCTGTAACAGCAATGCTACCCTCTGAGTCACAGCCCTACTTAACAAAAGAATGATAGAAATGTGTTCTATAGGTATAGAAACTACCTAGCAAATATTACCTACCTAGCTTTGACACTTGACACTTGCACTGCATTTTCATCTCACACTTCGATTTAATTATTTATGGGTTATTTTTTACTCCTTATGAAAAATTCAACTAGTTAGCCATACAAGCTTACTAACTATGAGGTTAATGATACTTTAAGTTTTATGGTGTTTTAAAATTTATACCACAGCGCTGTTGAATTCTGATTGGTCAGAAGGTGCTGATTAATTTTCTATAACAGAAGTCCTAATAATAGTGCGGCTGCAAATCTAATACCTTAATGTTTCTAGAGGAACAATTTACATTTTTTGAAACCTACATGCTCCACATAAATGGACTAAAATATGTGTAATCATTGATAATTGTGAAGTTTTCTGAAAGGATATGTTTATTTAATGTTTGTGGAAGGAGTGTCCAGTGTCAGTGCCATGCAAGTCATAAGAGTAAGTAACTTGTATTGTTCAAATATTTGCCTGCTTTTAACACACACACACACACACACACACACACACACACACACACACACACACACACAATCATACACACAAAGTGGAGGGAAGTAGAAACACAGAAATAAAATGTGAGCTGCATGCATAGGCTAAATTTGGTCAATGCATATTCAGTTATGAAGATTAAAAATCAGTGCCTGTAATGAGCATGAGCACGGTGCACAGAAACTCAGATATACGGTCAAATATATAACATATATACACTACACGTGCATGTACTAGTGTTTGTATTGTCCAACAGACATATTTCCAGCTCAGTTAACGTGTCGTCTTTTCTCTGTTGACACTCTCAAGTGTGTGTCCAAACAGACAGACAGTGCCAGCCATTACTGCCGAGACGCCCAGGATGCCCAGCAGGATCGCCCACCAGTGGGCCTGTCAAACACCGCACAGAAGGAAGATATTAATATAAATCAAGGATGATTGGCTAACCTGAGTGACAACTGGCTAAAAATACAAAGTCACAATTTTATTTTATTAGAACATTGCAAAAGAAACCTTTCTACTCACTACATTTTCAAATATCTCTACATTTCTCTATACATTTGTAAAGTCCCAAGGTGACTTTTAGCATCAGACCACTTTAATGATTGATATTCCTAACAGATCTTAACCTTGACAGGAAGAATGACATCTAGTACTCATCTCTGAAATCTCTACACTGCTACATACACTTCATATTTATCACAGCAGTTTGTATTGTGACAGATAACGATTGGCATTCAGTGAGTTGTTATGGTCAGAGTTATTTATAATGCTAGCTAACATTTGAGAGATTAGAAATAAAGTTGTTAGTTAGCCAATTTTTCTTGGTTTCTTGATTTTTCATCAGGAACTAAAATCAGTGATCTGAAATTTCTTGTACTTTTACTTTCATACATTGAATTGAAATTTCTAATTTTCTACTTTAACTTGATTGGAGAATTTGAATCTGTATTCAACTTATTTTCTTATCATTCATTCATTCATTGAATATTTATTTAGGTGAAAACTATAGGCATTCTGACACAATTTCAAATGTGCTATAACAGTCTACCTGCTGATAGTTTGCTTGAATTTGCAGGAATAGTTTGGTGAAAAATCTCATATATATATATATGTATATATATATATATATATATCACATTCATTTGCTTTTATTTCCAGCAAATTTCTTAAATATTTGTATTAACATAAAAAGATTCAACAACTGAGACATGAACTGAACAAGTTTCACAGACATTTGACAAACTGAAATGGAGTAATGGAGTCCCTGAACATTATTCATTATAGCTACTAGAAAAATTAAATGACTCCAGTTGTCCAAAATTGCCACCCTCATAATGCCCAGCTACACTGTGAAGTTTTTTCCTTGTTTTTAGATAACAGTTGATCCCACTGTCTCTCAAACCACATCAGGAAGTACTGGATGTGGTTTGGGGAAAATATTTATTTAGAGAAAAAAAGATTTTGAGTAACCTAACTTTAGAGTAGCTCCACTGTAGCTGTAGTACATTGTAGTTGCAACGCTGTGGACTGAAACAAGCTTCTCAAACATGTCAAACCTTCATCCAGTCTGCTACGTCATCGAACTCGCGCAGGTTCAGGAAGGAGTTTTTCAGTCTGGCGATGGGGCCATCTGCATCCAACACACGACATGTCTGGAAATGATCGCAGTAGCCCTGGTTTTTGTAGCATGGAGATCCAGGCACCAACGCCACCCGCTGTCCCTTAAAGTACATTGAGAGCACTGAGGAAGTGGTGCTTGAGCATGTGTTGGGGTTTCCTAATCACAAAGATTATTGATTAGCCTGATTAGTAATGAGAGACAGTAAGATTATTATTAATAATCAGGGGTAGGAAAAAAATTTGTAAATGTATTTCTTTAAAATACTTAAACATCATATACATTCTAATAGATATGTAATAGTAAAACTTATAAAGAAGTTGTACTTTGAGCTTTAAGAGCATATTTTATTGTCCAATGTTAAGTCATTGATTGTTTATACACAAGCACATAGACATCAGTTACGAGCAAGATGAAAATAATTATGCAACAACAACAAACAAAAACAGATGTTGGTGTTCCTAAAGCTGGTTGCAAGAAATACTATAAGTTTAATGTTTCTCAGTGTTAACCTCTCTGTTGGCAGCACAAGTGACATCTTTCTTTCTTGTTCTCCCCCGGGCAGTCACACTTCTCCAGGCCGTGTAGCACACACAGGGAACCTGAACATTCCTACGCAACACATGCAAAAACAGCAATAAAAAATCAGAAATGCCAGATTCGTAATGACCTTTCTAACATTTTCAACAGCTCCATATTATATAAGTCCCATTCATATTTCTCAGGCCATTAGACCCCCACTCTAAAGAGCCATATGTTCATATATCAACACTCCCTTACAGGCCCATATTTCTCACATAGCCAATATTTGCTATTTTCCTTGCCACTCTTTTGGATTTTTTTTTTAAAATACAACAACAACAACAATAGGATATTAGTGATTTGAGGACACATTGTGTATATTGAACACACAGACTGAGACATGAGATAATGTTGGACACACCCCGTTAAGACAAACCCGTGTGCCCAGACTGCACATTGTCATGTTTGGCTTGGCAGCAGGTCGAGGACATGTGGCAGAGGTTCCTGTGCATGCACTTTTCATCTGACACTCCGAGTCTTCCTCACACAGCAGTCCAGAGGTTTTAAAGACACAACCAGAGCTGCAGCACAGACCCTGACTAGGACTAAGGGGTGAAAAAAAACAGAAAGACATAAATCACTGTTAAATGAGAGTCTAGAACATTTCTCTGTTCACTTATATCTATTTCTTCTATTTTTCTAATATTAGAGAATTTATCCAAGCAAAAAAAAATAACACGTTTGACTAGCAGTATATACGGTACTGTATAGCAACGTTCAGATATCCATTGCTAAGCTGGTATGGAGAAAACCTGAGGGATAAGCTAAGAAACATCTAAAAGAAATCCTGAATGAAATGCTATGTGTTGCCCAACCAATGAGACGGATACCAGCCTGCATTGTTTGTTCGGTTTTAGCCGACACTGAATTCCTATTGGCGCTCTTGAACTGTAGCAACAGGGATCACTTGCATTGAGTCCTACATCACATTCCTCTCCTTTCTCCACGATTCGGTTTCCACAGATTGGCTGATCGCTGACTGGGAGTTACAACACACACACACACACACACACACACACACACACACACACAGAGTTCATGTAACTTCTTTTCAAGGCAATCATTTGTAGAGGTTTCATTTGCAGATTTCTGTGTAGCAGAAAAACACCAAATGAAACAAAATAGCAACAGCAAATCAGAAAACAAAAATGAAAACACAACAGCAAATTAAGGAACACATCAGTATGAACATCATAATGTTATGACATGGCATATGTATGAGTATCACAAGGAGAAAAATAAAAATAACTTTTTGGTTATCTAGTTAGCCTAAAAAAAGATTCAATGCAATGTTACTTATGGTATTATAGTGAGGACTATTTTTTTTCTTCTGACTAAAATGGCTTCTTGTTTTTTTTTTCTTTTTCTTTTGGTTTTGCTGTTGCATTTTCTGATTTGCGGTCCTGTTTCCAAATTGGCTGTAGAGTCTCTGAATTTGCTGTCCTGTTTTGTAATTTGCCATCATGATTTAGAATTTGAATTATGTTATGTAATGTTTCCGAATTTGCTATTGTGTTTCGGAACTGGCTTTCATGTTTCCAAATTTACTTTTTTGCTTGTATTTTTGATTTGTCTTATTTCTTGTTGTTGTTGTTTTTCACAAAAGGCCAACTTCCAGATTGTAAACTGAGACATGTTTAGACAAATGATCAAGATCAGGAATGGGCCGTACCGAGGTTTGACTCATTGTTTGATTGTCAGATCCATAACGAGTTTGAATCAAGTATGGTGGATTAGCGATACACAGAAATATGCAGCGATGTGGCACTTCAGATGAGCATGAGCCAGCCCATCCCTAATCTAGCATCTTCTTTTGACTTGTTGAGTTTGATGTCTTACCTACAAAGCATTTGTCCTTATTGATCTTCAGCAATCGGCTCATGTGCCGGAGGCTGCACGGTGAGAAACGGTCGCTGTTCTCCTTCACGTCGTCTGCAGCATGTGGGAACATCAGGAAGTGTCCTTTACCTTCAGTGATTCCCAGATCACCACAGTCTGCACCTTCATCATGCTAACATGCAACCACAGAGACAGTGACCTTGACACTGAATGTGGGTTTA
This sequence comes from Noturus placidus, assembly GCA_022414735.1. Taxonomy (NCBI): domain Eukaryota; kingdom Metazoa; phylum Chordata; class Actinopteri; order Siluriformes; family Ictaluridae; genus Noturus; species Noturus placidus. Next base: position 264,825 of record JAFFST010050072.1, on the reverse strand, counting down.
CAACAGGTTATTAATTTAATCAGAGTATTAATTTTATATAACAACAACTCTGACCATAATACAACTTCAAATCACAAGTTTATATTAATGTACTTGTTTTAATATATGTTTTTAATTGTTATATATACAGTATCTCACAAAAGTGAGTACACCCCTCACATTTTTGAAAATATTTGATGATATATTTTCATGTGACAACACTGAAGAAATTACACTTTGCTACAATGTAAAGTAGTGAGTGTACAGCTTGTGTAACAGTGTAAATTTACTGTCCCCTCAAAATAACTCAACACACAGCCATTAATGTCTAAACCGCTGGCAACAAAAGTGAGTACACTCCTAAGTGAAAATGTCCAAATTGGGCCCAATTAGCCATTTTCCCTCCCCGGTGTCATGTGACTTGTTAGTGTTACAAGGTCTCAGTTGTGAATGAGGAGCAGGTGTGTTAAATTTGGTGTCATCGTTCTCACAATTCCCTCATAATGGAAGTTCAACTTGGCACCTCATGGCAAAGAACTCTCTGAGGATCTGAAAAAAGGATTGTTGCTCTACATAAAGATGACCGAGGCTATAAGAAGATTGCCAAGACCCTGACACTGAGCTGCAGCACGGTGGCCAAGACCATACAGCTGTTTAACAGGACAGGTTCCACTCAGAACAGGGCTCTCCAAGATCGACCAAAGAAGTTGAGTGCACATTCTCAGCGTCATATCCAGAGGTTGTCTTTGGGAAATAGACGTATGAGTGCTGCCAGCATGGCTGTCGTCCCAGAAGGAAGCCTCTTCTACATTTACATTTACATTTATTCATTTAGCAGACGCTTTTATCCAAAGCGACTTACAAGTGCACACTCACACACCAGTGGTAGCAGAGCTTCCATGCAAGGTGCTAGCTTGCCATCGGGGGCAACTTAGGGTTCAGTGTCTTGCCCAAGGACACTTCGGCATGGGATCACCCGGGCCGGGATTCGAACCGCCAACCCCACGGTTAGTGGATTAGTGGACAACCCGCTCTACCGACTGAGCCACAGCCGCCCCATGGTTCCCTCAATGGTTCTAAAGATGATGCACAAGAAAGCCCGCAAACAGTTTGCTGAAGACAAGCAGACTTAGCACATGGATTACTGGAACCATGTCCTGTGGTCTGATGAGACCAAGGTAAACTAATTTGGTTCAGATGGTGTCAAGCATGTTTGGCGGCAACCAGGTGAGAAGTACAAAGACAAGTGAGTCTTTCCTACAGTCAAGCATGGTGGTGGGAGTGTCATGGTCTGGGGCTGCATGAGTGCTGCCGGCACTGGGGAGCTACAGTTCATTGAGGGAACCATGAATGCCAACATGTACTGTGACATACTGAAGCAGAGCATGATCAGTATGCAGTATACCAGCATGATAACGACCTCAAACACACCTCCAAGACGACCACTGCCTTGCTAAAGAAGCTGAGGGTGAAGGTGATTGACTGGCCAAGCATGTCTCCAGACCTAAATCCTATTGAGTATCTGTGGGACATCCTCAAACAGAAGGTGGAGGAGCACAAGGTCTCTAACATCCAGCAGCTCTGTGATGTCATCATGGAGGAGTCATACAGTGGAGCTCAAACAGAAGGTGGTGGAGCACAAGGTCTCTAACATCCAGCAGCTCTGTGATGTCATCATGGAGGAGTCATACCTGTGAAGCTCTGGTGAATGCCATGCCCAAGAGGGTTAAGACAGTGCTGGAAAATAATGGTGGCCACACAAAATATTGACACTTTGGACCCAATTTTCACTTAGGGGTGTACTCACTTTTGTTGCCAGTGGTTTAGACATTAATGTCTGTGTGGTGAGTTATTTTGAGGGGACAGAAAATTCACACTGTTACACAAGCTGTACACTCACTACTTTACATTGTAGCAAAGTTTCATTTCTTCAGTGTCACATGAAAAGATATCATCAAATATTTACAAAACTGTGAGGGGTGTACTCACTTTTGTGAGATACTGTAATATGTAACTTAGGATGGATGCTATTCAAAACAATTTGGTTTAAAGCTGTCACGGATTTTTATCCTTATGTTGCCAAATGTGTCAAACACTACAATAACAATTTTGTTCATCAACATTAGCCATGTTTGTTAGTGCACATGTTCTGAAGTTCAGTTCTCTGCTCAGTAAAAAAAAAAAAATTATATATATATATATATATATATATTTTTTTTTTCTTTTACAAACAAACCATAAAATATGACTGCATAAGTATCCACCCCTAAATTAGTTCTGCAACCACGTACCATCAGAACTCAAATAATCGTTCAACGTTGTTGACCTGTGTGCAATTAATGCGATCTTAATATAAATACACCTGTTCCTGCACGCCACGTTTATTAGAGAACATGTCTAAACAAACAGCATCATGAAGATCCAGAAGATATCGAAACAATGCTGTAACAAAGTTCTGGAAAAGTATCAAACAGGGTTTGGTTAAGGAATAAAACTCCTGGTGAATAATTATTTAAGGCACTTTAATTGCAATCATAAACAGCTTCCAGAAGGACTAACAATTTAAAAATGGTTTTGAGTATTATTTTTAGGTGAATATATTTCTTTTGCTGAAAGACTTAGGAAAGACTTCACAGAAAGGAATTAGAGAACTGGGACACAGAACAACAGCTGGACACAGTTGTGCATCAGTGCCTTCCAACTACTGACATAAGTAGCTTAATTTATATGAGACCCCGAGAAGGCAGGGTAAGATCAGGCAAAAACGTAATGGAAGGAATCTTTAATCTGCCCAGGAAGCGTGAACAGCACTGGTGTTGATGACTCAAGTACAGTAGAAAAGCATTTAAACAGCTGGGGGTTAGGTCACAGCACAGAACAGTGGACAAACAAAAGGCACATGACAAAGCACCCAAATGACCTTTAACAAAAAACCTTGAAAGTACCAGACATTTAGCCAACATGGAACTGTATTTTTTCTTCCTGTCCCCACCCCCTTTTCCCCCTTTGTTTGCTACCAAACCAGTACCAGAGGTTCCAGTTGTATGTTGTTTGGTACCAGCTCAAAATTGCCTTGAGGACCAGTTGTGCAAAATTAATACCCCAAATAAATAAGCAACAACAATCTTATTTTCATCAAGTCAGCAGAAATGTAAATTATTTTTAGTTTTACGTAGGCTTTTTTAAATTTTTGTTATTTTTCAAGGAACATGTTTTATTAAACATTCTGAACGGATCTGTTAACTCCTTCTTTGTTCTTATTTTAAACATGAAATAGAATATGAAAAAACTAAACAATAACAAACAACAACAACAAAAAAAACACCTAAGTTCTCCTTAAGGCCATAGTTCTCAAAGTGGCGTCCATGAAGCATTTGGCTACATCACTCTGTTAAATTAAGAAATCTTACTTTAATCTTCCGAACTTAGTTCATGTGTTAATGTTAATTAGAGTAATGTGTTTTCCGTTTACGAGACCAGTTACTGTGAAACAATTTGTTGAAATGGAGAGAATAAACATTTCAATTGCATTTCTTTCAGAATTGTGGAATTAATTATTATGAATTTAAAAGAAGGTATAAAAGGCAGAACCACCAAACTATCAGTATTGCTATCAGTATCGTCCGATATCACTCTTAATTTTCGGTTATCGTATCAGCTGAGAAATTTAGTATCTGTGCATCTTTAATTATTATATTTAGATTTATATTCATTATTGATTTATTATAGGTCACTTGAATGGGTTTAATCCAATTTATTAAAATTACTTAAGACTCAACTAGATATTTTTTATAAACTGTGTTCTGTTAGTGAAACCTCTATGGGTTCAATGAATACCCAGAATAGTATTCATTCACGGGCGGCTGTGGCTCAGCTGGTAGAGCGGGTTGTCCACTAATCCACTAACCGTGGGGTTGGCGGTTCGAATCCCGGCCCGGGTGACTCCACATGCCGAAGTGTCCTTGGGCAAGACACTGAACCCTAAGTTGCCCCCAATGGCAAGCTGGCAGCTCTGCTACCATTAGTGTGTGAATGTGATCTCATTAGTAAGTCGCTTGTAAATGTAAAAATGATATTTCTGTAAAGCTGCTTTGAGACAATGTCCATTGTAAAAAAGCGCTATACAAATTGATAATTATAATTATTATTGCACACATTTCAATAATAAGCTTATTTAATCTTATTTAATAACAGCATGGCTGCAAATAGTTTGGAAACCGCTGTCCTAAGGAACCATAAAATTCTGGTCATCTCATTGTTTGATAGTGAGAAGATGTTGGACTCACAGGAGCTCCCACGCTGTGGCCAAGCTCATGAGCGAAGGTCAGTTGGACGAACTTTGGCAGAAGGTAACGTCCGAAGTTCTTGAGGGTGATCATACCAGTGTTCAGGCTGGATGTCTGACCATCCATAGTGTGTATGGGTTTGGAACAGATCCCACCCCAGTTATCTACAGAGGACATAGAAAAAGAAAGGAGGTATGAAGCTGCTGAATTGAAATTCCCATTCCTTCATGCATGACAGCCATAGTTACAGTTAAACACTCAAGTTGCACTGGCTGACACAGCCTACTGTATTGTGCAAAAACAACAACTGTGTGTGCAGAACTGTAAGAATATTTTTATGTGATTGCTCTTTCACCATTTTTTGGCCATGTTCTTAACAAATCATTTTAAGGGGGAAGGGGAGGGGCTTGGGTTCAATCAGTCTCTCTAAACTGGTGTCACAGTTATTGATCTGGGTTTTTTTAAATAATAAATACTAATGGCTACATTGATCTACATACGCTAGAGTCAGATAAGTCTGTAATCTTGGACTACTTCAGTTATTATTTTACAGATTTGAGCCAGCTAAATAACTCAATCAATCAGGGTTGCCAGATTTTCAAGACCTCTTCTACAACAACAGCTCTGACAGTAGTGCAGCTGCAAATCACAAGCTTATATTAATATGCTCCATCTAATGTATTATTGTTTCTATAGTAACAGCTTGCTCAGAAAACAAATGAGAACGTGTATGATAAAACACAGATAGTATTGTAAAGTTTTCCATGAAGAGACATTTAACATTTAACATTTTGGAAGGTAAAAGTCAGAGGTAAAACTGTAATTTTAAGCTTCAGGACAGAGAACCCAGTGAAATAACAAGAGAAGTTGAATGATTTTGTCTTATTACCTTCAAATAAAGGGGGGGGGGGGGGTGAGCGTACAACTGTTTAAAGCTGCTATATTGTGCTATAACATATTGTAATTGTACACTTTAATGATACATAAGTAACAGACCAAGCATTTACAAGGTATCGGCAGTCTAATGCAACAGGGAAAGTGTGGATCTGGCAACCTTTTCACTGATAGATATTAATTATAAAGCCAGGTGTTCTGGACCTAAACTATGTTGGATTGAATGTCTCCTAGTATGTCATAAGGCTTAAATGCACTGATGAAAGAAATGTGTTTTACTAACAGAAACAAAAAAGATACTAAATGTTAGCAGGATGAACACTACAGAAGATTTTGCTAATTTTTACAGCATATTTGTTTCCACAATGTAGATCTATCATGTTGATTTGAGTAAACAGATGTATATTAGCCACAGTTATGGAAAGTACCTACTTAGTATACTTCCATTTTATTTTGGTGTATTTGTACTTTACCTGAGAATTGTTGAAAATTAATACTTGTACTCTTAATCAGTTTCCAATGAAAAAAAAATTAATACTCATTACCTTTTTTATTTAGACCTTAAAAATACTAATTACAAATCTCAAAGGTCTTTTCTTGTCTTATCCAGCCAGTGACTATGTGCTATTTATCAGTCGAATGAACTCCCTAGATGACATAAACTCTGTTTAATTTGAAAAAAAAAAACCCAAAAAACCCATGATGTAAGTTTTGATCATTTGCTTGTATTTGCTAATGCCAGGTTAGACTAGCATTGATTCAAGTAGCCAACATAATAAGCTAGGCAGCAAGTTAAATTCTAGCTAATGCTAAATATTGCTGACTTACAGGATATTTGAGTTCTGATTAATTCATTAGCAAACTATGTAGTCTTAGTCATGCATATGAGCAGCAAACTTACAGAGACTGAATCATGCTTTCAGACAAAGTGACATATTTGCTTTAAAAAGAAAATCATCTTCTAAAACTTTTAAATAAGTATTGCAAATGACTTTTTGCATGAAAAAAATTTAACTTAATTTAATCAGTAAAAGAAAGATTTTGCTTTTTACTCTTTAACACTTAAGTACATTTAAAAATAGCAATTTTTCACTTGAGTAAAGTTTTTTTGCTGGATATTTCCTAGTAAAATTTCTCCATACTTTTTCCAGCCATTATTATCAAATAATCATCTTGCTCATGTGTTTACATTTTAAATTATCTACTACTTATCTGAGATGACTATTTCATACCAATAAATACTGGGACGTACATCAAAATTCAAATAACATCCAAATGGCTACAAAATAACAATACTTCAACTACAAGAAAGTTCATTTGAGGTATTGAAGGTTGAATGCATCTTTCCCATGGCTAAGTTTACCCCCTTTCTCTACCCCCTTGGCCAGCTTTTTGAAAGCATTCGTGTTTCTTTGTGCAGGTTGCCTAAGAGGACAACTGGGCAGCTTGTAAACGCTCTTCTGTACCAACAATTTCTTTCTCTTTTCCCCTTTACCAAACCAAGATACACTAAACAAGATGGATAATTTCTTCACTTTTACATAAAATGTCTACAGATTCACAGGAAAGTGTGTTCATTAGAAACGGAGCTGATGGCAGGCTGACAGCATTGGAAGGGGTACAAATCACGACAGCTATTCTATATTACTGGCAAAATTTCTATTCATACATTATAAATGAGACCTCAACTCATTAATGAAGTAAATTTAACATGAGATGACTGGAGAATAGTGTGTGGCCTGGGTCAGGGTTTCAGCAAGACAAGGGTCATACTGTTACAGGAAAATAATTAATAGTGTGCTGTGCTGAAACAGAATTACTAGGACTACCCCATTGTTGATTACTTTCCAAAAAATGTGCGTCTTGAAGGGTTTTATTCCTCTTTTACCTCTTTAACAATAAAGAAATAATTTATTAAACAATGGCATGTCATATGTTTTATATGCTTATAAATATATTTAATGTTGTGGAACCTCTTTTAGTTCCAGCTATTACTTACATTTTAACAGCTACAGTGCCTTGCGAAAGTATTCGGCCCCCTTGAACTGTTCGACCTTTTGCCACATTTCAGGCTTCAAACATAAAGATATAAAACTGTAATTTTTTGTGAAGAATCAACAACAGGTGGGACACAATCATGAAGTGGAACAAAATTTATTGGATATTTCAAACTTTTTCAACAAATAAAAAACTGAAAAATTGGGCGTGCAAAAT
>JAFFST010050072.1:204085-235668 GCA_022414735.1 Noturus placidus | reverse complement strand
GTCCATAGAGCTCACCTCTCTAGGAGTAAACTATCTAAAATATATCCCAATGTTCCTGACATGTGTGAGAAATGTAAACTTTCACCGTGTAACCTGAGTCATATGTTTGCACTCTGTCCCAAACAACAGAACTTTTGGAACTCCTTTTTTAGGACTATGTCCGACATTCTTAGAATCAATTTGGAGGTCTGTCCTCTAATTGCCATCTTTGGTGTTTCATCTCAGTGTCAGCCTCTGAGCCATAAACAAGCTAGTGTTGTGGCCTTTGCATCGTTGCTTGCTCGGCGCAGAATATTGTTGTCTTGGACCTCTCCACAACCCCCCTCTATATCAGTCTGGCTTAAAGATCTTATGTTCTTTTTGAAGCTGGAAAAAATCAAGTATAACATCAGAGGTAGCGGAGACTCATTTTTGGGAAAATGGCAACAGTTTATTACCTACCTCAAGGATGTACGCACCCTGGAGGTAGATTAAGGAGAGGTGGACGGTCAATACTATCCATTTAAACCCCCCCCCCTCTTCCTTTTTTTTTTCTCTTTCTTTTCTTTATATATATTCTGTATCGATTTATGAAAATAATACGAAACATATGTAATTGAATCACATGTACATGAATCATAAATAAATGAATCTTATGAAAACATTCCTGGGTGGGGTGGGAGGGGCTGTTATTGGGGTAAAAATATTGATTCTGTATTGATATATTTTGTTGTACTCTGAAAAGTGTATAAGAATCAATAAAAATTATTTAAAAAAAAATAAAAAAAAGTATGTGGACACCCATATGTGGTTCTTCCCCAAATTGTTGCCACAAAGATGGAAGCACACAATTGTACATGAAGACATTATTCCCTTCACTGGAACTAAGGGGCCCAAACCTGTTTCATCATGACAATACCCCTGTGTACAAAGCAAGGTCCATGAAGACATGGTTTGCCAAGGTTGGTGTAGAAGATCTCAAGTGGTCTGCACAGACCCCTGACCTCAACCCCACTGAACATTTTTGGGAAGAACTGGATTGCCACAGGCCTCATTCAACATCAGTGCCTGACCTGATTAGTGCTCTTGTGGCTGAATGGATAAATCCAGTCTGATGGTCATGCATCCACAATTTTTGGCTATATAGTGTATAAACCTACATTCCCTTACAAGCCTTTTTTTACCCCTCTCTTGTTATGTGTCACCTGTCATGTGACTTAAAGCATAAACTGTCCTATAGACTTTCCCATGTAAGAAAAAATACTAACTGTTACAAAGCACTGACACTGACTCATTCCATAATTGTCATATAAACATCTCCTTACAGAATACTTCAGAATATCAATTATTTATCTTTTACTTTGATAAATAACAATATTTTTTTTAAATCGATTTATGTGAAGTGTGTGCCATAGAAGTCTCTGTGTAAGTTGTTACTATGGACTAGAGTATATTAGAATGAGTCCATTAATATACACAGCAAAAAAAGAAACGGCCTCTCACATTCAACTTCTTTTTGTTTCCAGCAAATTTCTCAACATGTGCAAATATCTGTATTAACATAAAAATATTCAACCACTGAGACATAAATTAAAGACATTTCACAGACATTTGATGAACAAAAATTGGAATAATGAGTCTGAACAAAAAGGGCGGGGTCCAATATTAAAAGTAACAGTCAGTATCTGGTGTCCACCAGCTGCTTTAAGTACTACAGTGCATCTCATGGACTGCACCAGATTTGTCAGTTCTTGCTGCGAGATGTTACTCCACTCTTCCACACATGGTTACATATAATTTACCACTGCAAAGACGATCAGCTGTTCTTCCTGTCTCCCTGTAGCAGGCCTATGGCATCTTTCTTCTGGTGTTTTTCAGAGTCAGTAGAAAGGTCTCTTAAGTGTCCTAAGTTATTGTAACTGTGACCTTAATTGCTTACTGCCTGTAAACTGTTATTGTCTTAAGCAGTGCTTTTCAAAGTGGGGGCCGCGGCCCCCTTGGGTGCCTCCAGGGGGCGCCCGGGGGGCCTCAACAATTTGGTGTAAAAACTAAATTCTCACATTCAGACAACCACACACACACACAATCAATTCCTAATGTAATGTAATGTAAAGATGTAAGATGTAAAGATTGTAATGTAAAGATTAATAAAAAAGGGGGATATCTATTCAGAAGTCTGCATTTTTAATGTCTTTTAAAGACATCTTTGCAAAAGGGGGGCCTCGGTCAAATCTTAATGCCAATTGGGGGGCCTTGCCCTGGAAAAGTTTGGGAACCACTGATCTTAAGGACTGTTAGACAGGTACATGTGCAACAATTGTTCATGGTTCATTGAACAAGCATGAAAAACTTTGTTTAAACCCTTTCCGATAAATCTGTAAAGCTTATTTGGATTTTACAAAATGATCTTTAAAATACAGTCTCCTGAAAAAGGGACATTCCTTTTTTTTGCTGAGTATATAAACCTGTGATTTGAATTACAGTTTGAACTACAAAAGAAATCACATTCTGACCAGTCAGACTCAAGAATTCAACAGCACTGTGGTACAAATATGTACTATATAATACAAATAATGTAAGACCATATAACTACAGAAAACATATCTGTGGAAGGCATGCTCACCCTGTGCTAACCACTTTCAGTTGTCCCAAGTCCAGCATCCATAAAATCAGTATCACGTGTGAATATGAGACCAAAGACAAGCTGTCATACCTGCACAATTTCCTGTTAAAGCGAGGTAAATGATCACCATAAAGATCTTCAGAGTGACCAGAGATTCAGTGGCCATGTTGACTTCACAGTATTGAGTGATTTCCTGCGAATGTAAGGGGAAAAATGCAGATATTTCTACAAGCCTTAGCAACACACAGGCAGATTCAGACATGCTGATGAAATCATGGCATGGTCTCATCCTGGAGTTCCAAATATCTCATTATACCATTTTGGAGATGACATTTTTATCCAAAGAGATTGAAAAAAAAATTAAAGCAGTCAAGTGTTAAGTTCATAACAGGACAAGTTCAGACTCTTAACCTCTGAGCTACCACTAGAATTGTTAATAATTATTTTATAATTCGACTAATATGCCAAACACATGCACTAGTTAGACAATCTTCAAGCAAGTTCTTGCTTAGGAAGTTCTTACCTTACAGTTCTTATATGTGATCAAGTGAAAAATATGTGAAGGGGCACTTCAGTATGTTATTCCCTGAAATTTCATTTGTGATCTCAAGAAAATACATCAAAATGTCATGAATACCATCTAAACACTTGTAATACAGTATCTCACAAAAGTCAGTACACCCCTCACATTCTTGTAAATATTGGATGATATCTTTTAATGTGACAACACTGAAGAAACGACACTTTGCTACAATGTAAAAGTAGTGAGTGTACAGCTTTTGTAACAGTGTAAATTTGCTGTCCCCTCAAAATAACTAAACACACAGACATTAATGTCTAAACCACTGGCAACAAAAGTGAGTTCACCCCTAAGTGAAAATGTCCAAATTGGGCCCAATTAGCCATTTTCCCTCCCCGGTGTCATGTGACTTGTTAGTATCCATCCATCGTCAACCGCTTACTCCTTAGATGTGTTAAATTTGGGGTCATCGCTCTCACACTCCCTCAGAATGGTCACTGGAAGTTCAACACGGCACCTCATGCCAAAGAACTCTCTGAGGATCTGAAAAAAAGAACTGTGACATGAAAATATATAATCAAATATTTACAAAAATGTGAGGGGTGTACTCACTTTTGTGAGATATTGTGTGTGTGTATATATATATATATATATATATATATATATATATATATATATATATATATATATGACTCCACTATCAGAATAACACTGTGGAAAAATGGCTCCATGTAAGAGTGGTGAGGTGAAAACCACTGCAAACTCAGAAAAACCTTAAGCCTTGTCTGAATTTTGCCAAAACACACCTTGATGATCCTCAAACCTTTTGGGAGAATGTTCTGTGGACTGATGAGTCAAAAGTGGCACTGTTTAGAAGACAGGGGTCCTGTTACATCCGGCATAAACCAAACACAGAATTCCACAAAAAAATCATCATACCTACAGTCAAGCATGGTGGTGGGGGTGTGATGGTGGTGGATACTTTGCTGCTTCAGGGTCTGTGCAACTTGCAATAATTGAGGGAAACATGAATTCTGCCCTTTACCAGAAAATCCTAAAGAAGAATATCAAGAATTCAGTCCATAAATTGAAACTCAAGCGCAACTGGATGACGCAGCAAGACAATGATCCAAAACAGGAGTAAATCCTAGTCCTAGAAGTAAGTGAAAGACTGATCTCCAGTTAAATTTCAATTCAATTCAATTTTATTTGTATAGGGCTTTTTACAAAAGCAAGGAACCAGACTCAGAAAGGAACCCATCCTCATCTGGGTAACAACAGATAGTGTGAAAAAGTTCCTTATGGATTTATAGGAAGTCTGTTTGTCCTTAGAAGAAGTCGTAGTCCCAGGAGTCTAGAATTGGAGTAGATGAGAGCTCCATCCAGAGGTAGGACATCCGAAACGGATCAGGCAGGTCCGGAGAGCAGAGAGGATCAGGATCTCTAGTATCTCCATAAATCACCATTGTGTTATCGTCAGTTATCAGAAGCGTTTGGTTGAAGTTATTGCTGATAAAGTGGGCAATTAATAATTCACATTGGGGATAGATGTTGGATAACTTTTTTTTTTTGCTTCAATAAAAAAAATAATATAAAAACTGTATTGTGTGTTTATTCAGGTTACCTTTGTTTTATGTTGTATTTCATTTGAAGATCTACAACTATTTAGTATAAGATATACACAAAAACAGACGAATCAGGGTTTGATACTTTTTCACAGCACAAAATTTATACAATATATGTTTCAGTTATTCACAGAATCAGCCCTGCCATCATGGGGGACAACTGGGGAAGCTGTCCCAGGACCCGGAGGGTTTAGGAGTACATTCAAATGCAAGATAAAACTATTAAAATATGTTAATTTGATCAAATTATGTTTAAATATTTCCAACATAGCAAAAGCTGCTTTTTTTGACTTAAGATCTTCCACACCCACTCAAATTTTGGCTAATTACAGACATTTTCTTATCTAGAGGGTCTCTAGCTCTTAGTTACTTTCCTTCATGCAACTTTGCTAAGATGTCACCTAACCACACAGAAAAAAAGAAAAAAAAAAGGGAAGAAGGATGGATTCACTAAGGGGAGTGTTTAGCAAAGCTCTTAAAGCAAAACAGATTATCACATTAGGAAGAGTTACAGTTTGATTATGCATTACAGCTGTTTATATTTCACAGGTTGTGCATGTATGTTTCCTTTCCATTATAATGATAGAAAAAAAACTTAACCTGAATGTTCAAGTAAAAGTGCCCTTTAAACCCTACAGTAAGAATATAATTATATACAGACATAGGAATGTAAACCTGATCTTGGCTCCACCTCCATAATATCCTGCTTCACTCTGATTGGCCCACAAGAAACAGCCTGATCTTGACGCATGATGATCAAATCAGCCCTCCCATGTTACTCAAGGTTACTCAGGCCTTCCACACAGTTCGCTGGATAATAAGTTCCAGTCGCAAGGTCAGGAAGACAACCTGAAATCTTGCAGAGCTGAAATCTCTCCTCAGCCTTGAGCAAGAGTAGGCTTCAGAATGCTTTACTCAACCATCCTCCACTGTGCAACAGGATCATTTTTCGTCGACAAATTTTTCACTTGTCGGATTGCTGCACCGCTGACCCAAGTGACAAATATTTCATGTCCGAAAGTGGAGGAAAGACATGATAAAGGGCTTCTTACTTTATAACCTTCAAAGTCTGTTTGAGAATTAGTGAAATAATCAATAGCAGCAATTAAAAGTGGTATTAGAACACTGTTTATAATGTTTTGTGTTCATTCATTCATCTTCAATAAGCGCTTTTATCCAGTAAGGCACGCAGTGAGCACAAAGCCAATACCAGAAACACTTTTGGGAGGTGGGAGGAAACTAGAGAACTCCATGGAAAACCACATGGCCATGAGGTGACCATGACAAATTTAACACAGCCAGTAGCCTGAGCTCAGGGTTAAATAAGGGACCCCAAAGCTATAAGGCAACATCACTACACCACTGCACCACCCCAGTATCATACATCCCATCCAAACTGACATGTTGATAAATTTTTTTTATACTTTACACTTTATATTCTTTGGGAAGAGAGATTGCCTTTCTTCAGCATAAAGGCATTACGGGAAACTTATCTCCTGACAAAAGCAATCCAAAAGTTAACATTGGCCAATTTTAAAATCCAGAACATTAATTTATCAATTTGTATAGCGCTTTTTACAATGGTACATTTGTCTCAAAGCAGCTTTTACAGAAATATCATTTTTACATTTACAAGCGACTTACTAATGAGATCACACTCACACACCAATGGGAGCAGAGCTGCATGCAAGGTGCTAGCTTGCCATTGGGGGCAACTTAGGGTTCAGTGTCTTGCCCAAGGACACTTCGGCATGGGATCACCCGGGCCGGGATTCGAACCACCAACCCTACGGTTGGTGGATTAGTGGACAACCCGCTCTACCGACTGAGCCACCGCCGCCCCAATTAGAATATAGACGACATCTACAAAGACATGTGAGAGAAGGGACTTCTCTTACATGTTATGGTCATGTGACCTACTAATGAGAAGGCAGTCAAGCTCTACAAGTGCTCTAATTTTTTTATATATATACACACACACACACGGTCATCAAATAATGATTATTTGCTCATTTCCCAGTGTTGGAAGTAAAAGGAAATAGCAAAACATTGAACTGAGTGTGAGGAGCATGTAATAATAATAATCTCTTCCAAGAATGTGGCAGATAAAGACAAATTCAGTTGCACCTGCATATTTGAGGTCATATGAGACTTTTTCCTATTTGCCTTGCACAATGTGCATCAGTCCAGAAAGGGCAGCTAATCAAAAGCACTGAGCCCAAGGTCATACAAAAGAGTATGGATTTCCATGGGTACACAATTATATTAACCCTTTACTAATTTAGTACATATCAAAATAATGCCTTAAGAAATTCTCTGGGATAAATTGGCTCCTTATAATAAGACAAAGAAAGTTCTTGAAATAATTTTTTTTTCCAAATGGTGAAAGCTGATTCATTACGCACACCATAGATATGCAAGCTTTTCATGCAAAATAATAAGAAATCCATATTCACACACACACAAAATGGACCAGAACAGATAGTGCATGTTTTACAAAACAACTTTATTCACTCATCAACCAGAGGGGGAAAATGCTGAGCATGCACACAGTCATGACTGTAAGAAGTGTTACGGTTGTCGTAAGGAAATAAAAACACTACAACAGCGCCATCTGACAACACCACAAGCGCAATTCACTTCACTACAAAGGCTGAGGAACAATTCGACATGACCTGAACTAAAAGAAAAATCACGTTGGTCTCTCATTTAAATACAACTAAAATGTGAAGACCACTGAAACTTGTCTTTATCGGCAACATGAGTTCAGCTTTGCACAACATTCCTGAGCATTAGAAAAGAAAAAAAAAAAACCAAGACATTCTAAAAATCGTAAATTTGAGGGGGAAGAACAAAACATTGTACTTTTTAATCAGTCTTTATAAGGTCAACAGAAAGCATCTTTAAAAAGCTGAACAAATTTACAAAGCTTTAGACGCTATATACAAGCTGCGAGATCACAATTAAGTAGTTAAAAAAAAAAAAAAGGCTGACGAAGGAGGAAAAGTGGATCAGTAACGCCGGCCGAAGGCGCCGGCCCCCTGCATACCAGTACCGCCCCCCTGCATCATCTGGTTCGGTCGGTTCATGGTTCCGGATAGAGACTGGGATGTCCCTGTCTGCATGTATCCACCCCGGCTGAATACAGATATAGAAGTGTTAATGTTTACACTGCTATCAAAAGCGAATTTTCTTTTTTTTGCAAGGTACTATTTTTGCTAATTTGTACAAAACATAAGAATTACAACTAACCCAGACCTGACAAAATTCCCACCAGGGGGTCAGGGCCTTTCACAAATGGCTTGTCTAAGCTAGAAACAGGAGTGAGTGTATATACACAGGGTTTTATGTTAACTACCAGCTGCTTAGGGGAAAAACTGCCGCTCGTCTGTTTGACATACTAACATATGCTCACACATTCTTCTCCAGGAAAAGACAAAAAAAAAAAAAAATTTGTGCGTCTACTTCAGCTAAAACAAATGAGCAGCAGCCATTTTCCCCTGAAGTGCATGGTGGTTACCATAAAAACCCCTATATATACACACACACATTCCATATTCTACTACAACTGCTTTGAGCATGCTGTTTGAATGCGTCTGTGCTCTGCTATTTAATCTTTTTTTATCTGGGGGGTTGGAGACTCTGGGAATATTTTTGACTGATAACTCATACAAGCATACAAAGAAAGACGAGCTCCTACACAAAATGTGTAAAGATTAGCAGGTCTGCTAACCTCACACAAAATAACAAAAGTAGACCGTTGAGGACTTCTTCGCAAACAGGAAGCCATGAAGATGTCTCTCACCTGGCCATTCCTCCGCGGGCCATGTGACTCTGGCCTGGAATGCCCCGGTCTGCTCCTGGAGGATGTGAGACGTTATATTAAAAGAGATCCCGCATCATCCCTGCATAGGTTTCGAGTGTAAATGAAGCTGCGTGTACCTTGCCAGGGTCTGTCTCCATCCATCTTACGCCCGGGCTCCCAGTCTCGGCCTTCTCTGTACCAACAAGAAAGCGATTTACAGCAGGCTATAATTTGAATCTAGCAGTTAAAATCTAATATGTATTGCATTTATCAGTCAGTGTTCATTATTAACAATTCTTTTAAAAACTGTGATTGGTCCATCCCTGTGCATTATGCAAAAGATCTGAGTGAGGTGCTCTTTTTTTTTTTTCCTCCTCTACCTGCCAGGGACCGGCCTTGGGGCATTCATTGGCCGCTTGTCAAAACCACCTCCACTCCAGTTATCCCGAGAGTCTCTGTTGTGCCGGTCCCGATCAGAGAAGTGCTTCAGAGAAAGAGCGAGAGAGAGAGAGAGATGGGACACCATTTTCACACAAATTTACACTCCATGTATTTAGTGCTCAAACAAAAATTGCACATTATTTGCACATTATTTACTGATTTCATTACAACATTCCAAATGTTCTAAATGTTTAGGGTCCCATGTCCTAATTTAGCCACCCAGTGTAAATCTGGCAAATCACAATCCTGTAAATGTAAGAAAAAGGCTCTGAGGAAATGCACATCACTTATGATATAATTAATGTAAAAATGCACTGTGTGAGCAATCTGATGGCCCTGCAGTGCCACCTACAGTCTGTGCTAGGATATTAACAATCGTATATTAATAATCCTATATTTAATAGGAGAACATTTTTACCTGGCCATCTCGGTCTCCAGGCATGCCTCCTCTGGGCCCATCTCTCCTAAAGCAAACACAATAACATTCAGATCAGCAACAAGTCGCTGATATTCGCATTAATTATATATTAAGTAAGGAATTCAACTCTTGGGAAGTGTGCTGTTATGAGAAAATAATCTTAAATCATCTGTGATTAGTTGATTAATTTTCTGTAACAGCATGTTATTTTTATTAATAAAGTTACCATATCTGCACCAGCAGTGTGTTAGTGGCGGTTTTACCACACACACAGTAGGACCTACCTGTCCATAAACATGTCATCCTGGTAGCGGCTACGATCTCTGTGATCAAAATCTTGGTAGCGATCCTGACGACCAAATTCTGAGCGTCCATATCTCTCATCCATTGCCATCCGCTTTACCGGCCAATCATCTTTCCTATGAGCAGCACAACACACCAAAAGACCATTTACTGGTTAAGATACAAGCATTAAACATTATCAGATATATAAATGTATTCAAGATTGAGGTAAAAAAAAAAATTTTTTTTTTTAAATAAAAATACCATGCTTTACTATAATACAGCTACTCAAAGCATTTACTAAATTGTAATATGAATGTTGCTGTCCTAACCTGCCGTCCATGTCGTAGGGTCTCTTGATGGGGCGGCGCTCCTGTTCGAAGCGAAGCTGCTCCTGCTGTCGACGCAGCTCTTCACGTTCTCTGTGAATTCGCTCCTGCTCACGTCTGCGCTCGTACTCAACACGCAAGCGCTCACGCTCCAGGAACTCACGCTCCATACGATCGGCGTCCAGCCGCTGCTTCTCCACCTCCAGCCAGTTACGCTTACGCATCAGTCTCTCACGCTCCTCACGCTCACGGAACAGACGGATGCGCTCCCGCTCGCTGCGACCGTCACGGTCATTGCTGCACACCAATGATATGCAAAAGGTTACAAACTAACAATCTTTCATACACAAACATGACACTAGTGTGAGCGCGCGTGTGTGGGGATGCATACCCAGAGTGCCTACGTCTCTCAACCTCTCTGATCTCTCTCTCGCGTTGCCTCTGCCTCTCACGTTCTCGCTGCTCTTTGATTTGATCAAATGACAGGATGTCCTTCCTCTCTCGGCTTGACGACTTGCGGTCACGGCTCTTGGAGCTCTACAAAATACACAAATATTCTCATGTGGAAGAGTATCCAAGAACAAAAATAAAAATCCTATAATGACCTTAGAACAACATTCAAGTCAAACGCATCCAACAAGTCATAATATAGCAATGTTCAACACTGACACCCAGCGAATCATTTTATACATTGCTGTTTGGTTGTTTACATAGTGGCTTTCTTTAATCCACTGCAGAGCTTAACAATGCGAACATGAAAATCCTAACAGAGAGAGAAAAAAACTATTCTTTCACAAAAACCTCCATCATGTCAGCAGATAAGACATCCAATTGTTTTTTAGTTGTGCATCATGCAACAATAAGAAAAAAAAAGGCGAGCTAAAGTCTAAATACTTAATAACGAGCAGATACTGCATTCTTTTAAGTGACCAAAGTGAAAACAGTCGCGACACCACTTGTTTCATACTGGCTCACAACATGAAGGCTTGTGAATTCACCTAGATAAAATCGGCTTAAACCAAATCTCAGCGTAAAACATGTCCTGTCTATTTTACCTTTTCATGGGGTGAATTTAACACCCCCCCACGAGTCTCCTGCACCAGCACAGCAAAAGGTAAAAAAAAATCATAAATACTATGTAGATAAACCAAAGATGATGGCATTTAAAGAATGCTAATTACAGTTACAATAACTATGGTAGTGGTCATGCTAAAAATAGTCACTTGCTCTAAAAATAAATCAAAATAAAAAAGGCGGGGTGTTACTGGGGTTAAAAGATTCTGTATGTATTTATGAAAATGAATCATGTAATTAAATCACACATGAATCATAAGTAAATTAATCAAATGTAAACTTTCCTGGGTGGGGTGGGAGGGGCTGTTATCGAGGTAAAAAATGTTGATTTTGTATTGATATATCTTGTACTCTGAAAAGTGTATGAGAATCAATAAAAACAAATAAACAAACAAAAATAAAGGCAATTATAGGCAATCTTGTGATTTAAGAAAAACCCTTGGCTAAAAACTGTGAACAACAAAATAGATAAATAAATAAATGAAAATAGGACTGCAAGTTAATACTTATCCAAAGTCTCCTCACAATTCCTTCAGAGTTCATCAACAAAGTAATGTGAACTTCCCTCATTCCAGCATTATTTCATATTTTTGGGCTTTTTTCCCCCTCTCAACATAAATCGCGGTTACATTTTGGTGTTTGTGCTCCTTGCATGTAAATTTACTTATTGTTCCTTTAATACCATGTCAGCATCAATGGCTATTTTCAAGGCAAGATGAAGGTAGCCTTTTCTATGAAACTTATTTGCTAATGCAAAACCATCAATGCTCTTCCTGTGCCAACTTTAATAATTCCAAAGGAGAACGTTAGAAAAATGTCTCAGAAACACAGGAGCCATTTACCCGCTCCTTGCTCTTGGTTTTGACGCTGATAACAGGCTCTCCTTTTGATTTGTCCATGACGACGGTCCTCTCTCCAGCAGCTAAGATACAAAAACAGCCACTATTATACCCAAATACACTAATTTCACCTCAAATCTTTACAATTAGCTAACTTTTATACTCACTTTTATCATCCGAGCCATCAGTTTTTTCATCCTTGCCGTCAGATCTATAAAAGGCAAAACATCAACGTAAAACTCTGCTCATTCATCCTACACCACTTCAATGAAATGAAAACACATCTCACTTTTCAGTCTTGGACTCTGAGGAGTGTCTCCTGTCACTGCTGGTCTTTTTGGCGTCACTTTTGTCTGTAGGTTTCTTCCCAGCCGGCTCGTTCTTGGCCTACGTGGGAAAAAGTTATAACCTTTATTTCTATAGCACTTTTCATACATTGAAAAGAGAAATAAGTTTAATACTTTACATTAGATGATCTCAAAAGAGAACTTATCATAGTGACAGCTTATATACATGTAATTCATATTCAACACAATAAGTGTGTATCCAAGCACAAAATAGGGCACAAGGTGCTGTACAAGTAGGGATGTCAAGATACCAAATATCTAGTAGTCGGTACCGATACCACCAAAAGTACTCGATACCAAAGTCGACACCACGGTGTGATTTAAAAAAATAAATAAATAAATTTAAAAAGGAAAATGGAAAAACTCCTGGGGGACATCCTCCTCTGGCTGAGAGTGAAGGGGGGTTATTTTAGTTATCAAACACTGCCTGGCAGTGACTAATAGAACACTGCCAAGTGCTAATAAGTGCTAAGGTGCACTCCTAAACTCGCGCGTGAATGCAAGCATTAGTTTAAATCCACTGATATGGTGGCAGGCCAAAATTTATTAAAAAGCATGACCATTTGAATAATTATCAGTGACATTAGGCTACATGTTGCTGACAGGACACGGGCTGAATGGTGATGCATGGTGGCCCATTAGGAGGTAATTTATAACCTTGCAATGTGTTAGCATCGTTAACAAATAACAGGTTATCGCTAACATTACATGGAGCATACCGTTAGCTGGTTTCACGGCCACAATGCAGCTGCCTCAAACAAATATACTGCTCAAAAAAAGTGTATCAGATTGGTTTTACCATTCATTATACACTGCATTAAAAAATAAAGGGAACACTGTTCCCTTTATTTTTTGGAGCAGTGTATAATATAGGACCATCTTTCAGGAGCTTCGCCAAATTCCAGGTGTTTTGTCGCATCCTTTGAAATGAACAATAGCATCGATTACACACAGTCAACCGATGCTACCTTTCCTCTCAATGAGCTTTCCTTCTCTCTGCCTCTCAATGAATCGGGCGGAACTAAACTCGTTAAGCTAAACTAATCTTCTGTAGTTTTCCCATGTGCTTGTAAGCATTCTTCTTCTTTACCACTTGAGGACCGACTAAAACACTTGTTTTTGCTGCCCCCTTCAGTTCTGGAAGAATTGCAACCTACGCTACTGCCGAAAAACAAGCAGTCACATTTTAAGAATGTTGGTACTGACATGGTACCGAAGTATCATGTTTTCATAACATCCCTATGTACACGTGCACTCACCCTCTCTACAGAGATCATGCGGCCATGGAGCTCGGTCCGGTGCAGGTGGTCGATGCACTTGGTGGCCTCTTCCGTTGAGCACATAGTCACGAAACCGTAACAACGAGCTCCTGGGCTCCGAGCATTTGTCACCACTTTAGCGCCCACAACCTGCAAATTCACAAGAAAATCAAATCAGTGCAGAGAAATTAAACGCCACCCACCATCTATGCTCATTCATGAAATATCCATAATTTTAAACGCCACGTGTTTGCACGTGTACTCTGTTGCTAACAGGAACTAAAAGCTGATTGGAGGTTAAAATACACTATTTTATACCCCAAAGCTGTTGAATTCTGGATTCTAATTGGTCAGAAGTTGTTGATAAATTTCTATAAACAGCAGCTCTGACAGAATTGCAGCTGAAAATCACAAGTTTATATCAAATGCACTCATTCTAACAATAATTCTACAGTAATGTGAAGTTTTCTGTAAAGAAACATTTATTTAGCATTTATGGAAGTCTAAAGGGTCTGTGCTGTCCAGGTTTTTTTTAAACAGGAAAGCATTCATGCCAGAGGATTTTACTTCAAAAGTGAAAAAATTTGACCTGTGAGGGAACAAATCATAGCTGCTATGACAAGTCATAACACTAACATGTTTTGCAGTCATTCCACATCATTAAATGCAACTATAAACTGATAAAAATGAGTTTGAATCCTGACTTTGGGATGCCACAGCCACCCAAAGTCCGACGGAGTACAATTTTAAATGCTCTCTGGGTGGGAGGGATGGCGTTATACCTTCTCATATTACAGTGGCACTAGCAAATATAACTTCTTATTTATATTTTATATTTGTGTCATGTCACCCACCCCTACCATTTAATTAATGATAAAAGAACATACTTAATCACAATGATTAAGTGATAAAACACAAACCTTGCCATATTTGCTGAACAGATTCTTCAGATCAGTCGCTCTTGTGGTTGACGAGAGGCCACTGACCCACAGGTTCCTTCCGCTACTCGCAGCACCACCTACTCGCATTTGACAAAAGCACACAACCATTTTATCAAATATCTTATAATTTAATTGAGGGGAGTATTTCTCCGAATTCAATTTATTTACCTTTGTCATCTTTTGAGTCAGGCTTACTTGATTTTTCATCACTGCTGGAAAAAAAAGAAAGGGGAAAAAATGAAACATTTCAAAAAGGTAATGCACGCGAAAACACTGGAGCTTAACAAAAATACCTACCTGGTCCAAGACACAGCCTCAGGTAGTGAACAAAATACTTAAAAGTGGACTCTACGACTTGAGAAAATTTCTCTAAGCATGCCAATAAGGCGTCTTAGATGGCAATCAAACCGTTAAAACAGTTAACAAGAGGGAAAAGGGGGGAATGGGGGGTGACAAAAACAAAATGAAGGACGAAATGCGCAGTCCATTACACCTCCCCAAGAGCACCCAAACTTGTTAACAAAGGAGCCAAAGTAACAAGATTCTAACAGCCATTTTTGTTCTAGTAGACAGAAAACAACAAACCTCTTTTTCTGATCACCACCCTCTACTGAGGACTCTTTCACTTCTGATGATTCTGCAGCACTCTCTTCAGTCTTCGTGTCTTCCTTGGTCCCCTCGGTCTTCGCCACACTTTCTGAATCGGTGCTTTCGATTTTGTGCAAGCCCGTTTCATTTGCGTGAGCAGCCTGAGCGGAGGCGCTCTCGGCACCCGGCGAATTGTCCTTAACGCCTTGTTGGTCCTCACATGGCGGTTGGACTTCGCTATGCTCTGAGGCGTCAATGTCTCCTTCCACATTGCCGGCCTCCTCAGCTTTACCGAGGTCGGACACATTGTCCTCCTCTTCCTTGCGAGAACCATCCCACAGTGAAGCGTTCTCCTCTTCAGTCAGCTCCTCGTTAAGTGGCTCTGATATACAACACCCGGCTACTTTCTCACTTTCTACGGATGTAACAGGAATAGAATGGCACAGAGTTTAATCACTTCTGAGACATTGCATTGGTTAGCGTGGAACTGGACTACGACGCCACCCACTGCTTCACATAAGACAGTCATTTAAGCCTAGAAAGAGACTGGAAAAACCAGAGAGTCAAAAAGTAAAACCCCTTTCCTGGCTAAAAGTTGGCTCTTGTTAAGTTTCACCTGATGCCAAGCGTGTGGAAAGCCACATGGGCAGCACACAGATCCTGAGTGTCCATCGTCGGTGATTTGTTTTGCAGTTCAAGAGTCCATGATAGAGAAGATGGAGACTTTTGTGCTGCCTTTAAAAAGCCTTTTTTTTCTCTTTTGAATCAAGCAATTGGTCCATTTAGTGAATCTCCATAAAACAAACTGAGTCCTATATTTGATTTTGCTTCAATGTGATCCGTGTCTTCATTTTCTCTTCTGAAGTCTTCTTTAGGCAGAAACTGAACTGAACCTGCAAAAGCTAGCAAGACATTGCTTGACTAACTAACCGTTACTGGCTCTGCGCATAAGCTTGTTTAGCAAAAAGCATTTTCTGTATACTCAATTTGTTCCAAACACATGGAATGGTGTTAACTTGCACACAAAGCCAGTAACCTCTGCATTTCCAGTCTCTATCAAAATTAGGAGGAATTATTAACTGCTAATCGAGCTGTAAAATTCACCCTGAAATTAAGGTGTTAACACCTCCATACTGTCAGTACCTGTCATGTCTTCATGTTCCTCCAGTGGCTCAGAACCCTACAAAATAAAACAGAATCGATACGCATTAGGGCCTGTTCACACTGGGAGGTTTTTGCAGCACATTAAACGATCCGTTTTTCTGTGTTCACACCCAGGCATTAAATCCTGGCGACTCGTTGAACAAGGTGTAAATTCAGTCCCTGACAGTAGATGGCGCTTACTGAAAAGCAGAAATAGCACAGTACACAAGATGGCGCTGCAAATGTTCCCGTTCTGAGAGCCGCTCATCACTGAAGTAAAAGAGAACCGGTATTTACGTCTTTAAGCCACTTTTTGCAAACGCGCTAAAGCACATATGCACTTGTGCGAAATGTAAAGTATTTAGTGATTTGACCTGTGCAACAAATACTGCTTTAAAAGCTAAATCCTTAAAGTTCTATTTTTAAACTACATACTCTCTTTAAACAAGTTAAATACATAAATGATTTGAAATACATCAATAGCATTCACATACTTATGAGAAGACCCAGATGAAAGAATTAAATGGATAATTTAGAATATATGCTTGCATTTCAGTGTTGTAATAAAAATAGCCAAAATATAATAAATACACATTTTAAATCTGGTGCTTTCATAAGACACCCGATTCATGTGTATATGCAGAAGGATTTATTAGCAGTGAGCATTTTATTTCAGGTATGTCACTTATGCGCTCTCACAAAAATCTCCGTCTTCTATTTCAGCATCATCTTTTTCGTCGAGAAGACAGTTTTGTACTTGAGTGCCATCAAGTCGTACTTTTATGTAACTTCAGCGGCTCCGGGCACATGAATAAAAAACATTAATCTCATTGATCGGCTACTTTTTAAAGCAGTGCTTCAAAAAAAGGGGGGGGGGGGGACCCTTGACAGTAAAAAAAGTTGATGCATTGACGCCACGCGTTTTATGCCTGGTGTGAACAATCATTGACAGTCACATGGGCGCTAAACGGAGCATTTTTCACACTGAAAATCTTCCCGCTGTGAACAGGGCTTTAAGCAGTAACACGCACACAGCATCCACACGTTTCATTACAACCTTGGTGTGTTTCCGCCTATATGCAGTTCTTTAGGCAGGTGAGAGGCTGAGTGAGGTGGTCTCTGTCTCAGTGTTCTTAAAGATTCTTCCATAATGAAATTCCAAGACTTTTCAAGCACTATTTCTTTTGTTTTCAAGGACTATACAAGAGGGGTCCATCCAGTTTCTGTACTGTTTATCCTACACAGGGTCATGGGGAACCTGGAGCCTATGAGACTCAGGGCACAACGTGGAGACACACCCTAGACAGGGTGTCAACTTATCGCAATGCACAATTACACAAATTCATATGCTACAGACAATTTAGAGATGCCAATCAGCCTACAATGCATGTGTTTGGATTGGGGGAGGAAACCGGAGTACCCGGAGGGAACCCCCAAAGCACTGGGAGAACAGGCAAACTCCGCGCACACCAGGCCACTGTGCCCCCCACAAAAGCTGTCATTGAAACATTTTTTTTCTTTTTAAATAAAAAAAGAAAAATCAAATAAATAAATAAAAGCCCAACACATTTTTATATAGCGCCTTGACTAAATTGGCATTTACTGCTTCGTCTTCAACATAATGTCAGTAGACTCCAGTGACAGGAGCTAACAACCATCAGTGGAAAATCTGCTAGATGCCACTAGATGATGTCATGTGCTAATTAGCATATTATTAAGGTGCTCATTCACTACTCCGTGCACACATACTGTATTTCAATACAGCCATTTCTGTTGTCAAAAAACGAAACGAGTATGAAGTAGTGACTGAAACACAGTGCATTAAGACTACATGTTAACCAGCAGTCACTTCCAAGCTGAAGAAATCCTGATTTTATAACCACAACCTCATCTGACAAAATCATTATACACAAGTTAAAGACAATGGCTGTGCTGTGATTTTGGCTACATGTACACGTAAAATGACCAGTCAGAGAGAAAGTTAGATGATTGAATGTGATACTCTTCTCTGCCACTCATTGAACAGAGTGGGCGCAGATTGGGGGTGGGGGGCAGTTGCAGCGGGAAAGCAAGACCTCGTGCTCGCAGGGCAGTACTGTCCACTCTCTTCTACGAGAAGTGGCCATGGTTTACCCAAAAAGTCGACAGACATGTCACTAAAGTAGTCTGAAAAGTGGACCGGATGTCACAATGAGTGAGTGAATAACGGGAGGAGGGGAAGTG
Organism: Noturus placidus; assembly: GCA_022414735.1. Lineage (NCBI taxonomy): Eukaryota > Metazoa > Chordata > Actinopteri > Siluriformes > Ictaluridae > Noturus > Noturus placidus. The sequence goes on along the minus strand of JAFFST010050072.1, from coordinate 217,232 downwards.
ATTAATTTTGAGTCAAAGGATGTATTCATTGTATTTGCGTTCTATCGAAAATAAACACTTTAAAGTTTTTAGCGATTTCTTATTTATTGACTCTTTATACTTCAAGCACTTTTTAAGCACAACTAGATTAAAAAAGGCTATTTTCAAGGTTTTCTGGTACTTAAATTTCAAAAAGCCTTTCCGTCTGCTCCCAAGTGAACTCAACTGCAGTGAGAACGTGAAACACAGATATACGTGATTCGACTCAACAGCAGAAAGTGAATCGAGCACGCCGTGTGTTTTGAGTAACTGCACCAAAAGACAGAGCTGTAGTGCTACAGTAATGCCTTGCGTTCTGGAGATTTAGATAGAAAGGGGGAAAAACGGTGGATGTGGCACAAAAAATTTATTTATATAATTATCTAATAATGTCTTCAGGGTTAGACCATTTAGACTTCTGTATTTGTGATTCCAAACACACTTAGCAAAAGGTTTGCTTGTTCCGTCACAGTGTGTTTTATGCGGATGTTTTTAGCTTTCTTTTAAGATCCTTTAATTGTGTGCAACATGAAGCAAAATTAAATAATAATAAAAAAAAAAACAGCAAAAGAACTAAAAGAATCAATTTTCCTGACTCAGACAAGTGACTAATCGATGTGTAAGCACCCTTAGGAGTTGATATGCCACTTCTTTAGTACCTGAGTATCCTGTTTCTGATGATGATCTGAGTCTGCATCTTTAGTTTCCATTTCCTAAAACAAGAACATCAAGTCAGTCAATTTTTATTTCAGACTCAAGCATCTTTGGGGAAATCGTACCCACAGATTTATCCTAAACACTCACCTCCTCCGACTCAGACTTAAGTGCATCAGAATCACCAAATTCATCTGCATTGTTGTCATTCGAAAACGTGTTCAAAAGTTCAGTCCCATAATATTCGTCGTCTTCAGCCATCATGCTGTTATCAATATCGGCTTCATCCAGAACATTCATGTCCATGATGTCCATATCATGGACACTCTCTCCGTGCGCATCATCGTCCTGGAGGACAGAAAGTCGGCCTATGTTAGTTGCTCGTTAAACAATGTGAGATTTTCAATTTTGTTAAGTTATATTAAAAGTATTGCACTAAAAAAGCACCTGGCCATCGACAGATTCCTCTTCCAGTGCACAGTCCTCTGATTCATCAGCTTCTGCTCTCTTTCCTATAAAAAAAGGTGGTGTAATAAGTAAACACTAATCTCAGCTAAATCAAACTTTTATTACTACAAACAAAAGGCCAATTTTACCTTTAGGAGTTCTCCTGGGGGTTTTCTTAGGAGTAATTTCAAGCTGAACCACTATTTCATCAGGATTACCTCCTTCCTCCTCAATAGCCTGCAACCAAAAAAAAATTATATTATTTCTTCATTAGACAGCAAGAAATCAAATTTCCACAACTTTGATTGTACAACAAATCAAAACAACCATCGCGCCAGTGAAGCTAGCAAGTAAAAAAAGTCTAATTCACCAAGAACTTCTGCAGAATGACTATCTTTTGCTTCGGCGTTTTGCTCATGGGTCCATCGCTGACTCTATGGACAATATCTTCCAGCCAACTCATTAAAACATCAACTGTACCAGTACAAGCATACATGTAAAGGTATGCCATTTAAAAGCTATATTTAATAGAGAACATGAAGGCAAACAATCTCAGCATGCATCAGTGGATCATCAGGTGTGAACGAGACCTCTTTTCTGTGAGAAGAGAAGACTGAGACATACACTTCCTTTCCACTAACTCACTATGGTATACACCGGAGGTCTTCAACAGGGGGTCCACAGAGGTACTGCATGGGGGTCGCGAAAGTTTTGGTACCAGTTTGATATAACAATATATATATATATATATAAATAAAATTAGGGGGTCCCCACTCCATCTCGCCATCAGTTTGGGGGTCCTTGACCTGGAAAACGTTGATGAACCCTAGTATACACAATGCATGCAAATCAAGTTCATTTTTGAGACTTCCAGGCATGGATGAGACATATGGCCATGATTGGCCACTCTCAATCGACCCTCTTTCTCTGAGAAGCACAGACCACCATCTCATTGTGCAAAATTCCTAAAATGGCACCAAGACACCAATTAAACTCCAATGTACAGCAAGTGACTGAGGAAAGAAAAATGCAATAATGCCAAATATCAACAGTTTTTAACAAAATATGTAGATAGACTGAAGAAAAAAATTTTCCCCACAGGATAACATCTTGTATAATGTCAGCTCAAATGGGCTTCACACACACAACCTGGGCTTATCTCCAAGGCTCGTTTTTATAGATGGTAAAATATGGCCTAATCTTTCCGGAAGCATGTATGTACAGTACATAAAAAATTACGTACATGACAGCTGCACAGGATTAAAATCCCAGAGATTTCATCACCTCCTCATATAAAACCTACTGTCTGAACAGGGTTCTGGATACCTACTGTCTGAACAGGGTTCTAGATACCTACTGTCTGAACAGGGTTCTGGATACCTACTGTCTGAACAGGGTTCTAGATACCTACTGTCTGAACAGGGTTCTGGATACCTACTGTCTGAACAGGGTTCTAGATACCTACTGTCTGAACAGGGTTCTAGATACCTACTGTCTGAACAGGGTTCTAGATAGCTCTTGTTGGTAGTAACAGGTCAGTTGGAATGAAGTGTTAATATATTTCACGTGGATAAAAGGAGTAGGAAATGATCTTAGGTTGTGTAATAATTATCTGTTTGGTGAAATACGAAAAATATATATTTTAGAAGTACTCTGACAAAAATACCTCAAATAAAACGTGTCTTTATTTCCCCCTAAATAAACACAGCAATGCTGTACGATGTAAATATTTTAGTACAGTCCATGAGACATTTCGGTCAAAGAAATCACGGGCAGAGAGCACGCACGCGTCGCTAGCCAATGTAACTACGAGCTACTAACATTAGAGCACACACATTCATATCATCAACCAGTGGTTCTTATTCCCATATGGTTCAGCAGGCAAGTCATTTATTTTAACGTTTAAATAAAGCTAATAGGTGCACTTACAATAATGCATCCCGGCACAATAGAAGCCAGAAACGACACGGGCCTTTGCTAATGCTAATGCTAACAGCGCGCGGACGTGTTAGCCGCCTAGCTAGCACACTATCTTGCTAGCAAACCGTGGAGCACGTTTGGCAATGTAAACCCAACAAACAGAAAATAATAACGCCACAGAACGAAAAATAAATGCGTACAAAAATTTAAAAAGTACAACCGGCGAAACGAGTCGCACGCGGCACGCACGCGTTCCGAAAAAGAAAAAAAAAAGCCAGTTGAACTAAACAAAGACGTCGATACGTTATTGTTAACCACGCAAAGTGTAGGTAAATATTGCTAAGTTGCAATTGGACATCGTGTGCGCCATCTGCTCTGCGGGGTTCACCTTTTTAAGCCGCTCGGACAGAATGCTCTTGTTCCCACTGATGTCCAGGTTTCGTTTTTTCAGCTCGGCCCTCAGATCGATGACTCTCAGCTCCGATAATTTTCGTACCCCGGCGCTTTCAAACGCCTCACCGGCCCCAGAATCTACTGCCGACGTGTTTTCAGACATTATTGAGCACTTCGGGGATAAAAATGTGCTAATTCGACGTTTAAACGACTCAGACTGGTCTTTGCGCCAGCACTCAAGCCTACTCTCTCCAAATTTTCTTGCACGCGACAAAATGGCGTCGGTGACTAGAGCCGCGCATGCGCAAAGATTCAAGCGCTGGAGTTTCCCTACCTGCGTGAACTTAGCCCCCCAACAACGCAAAACGTCAGCAAAACAGTCTCAGTCGTTTGTGCTCCGTTTGTGCTGATAAAAGTTTCGTTTGTGTTGCTTCCGTTTTTAATATATTAAGCATTTAATTATGGTGCGATGACGTCACCAGAATTACACAAACCAGCACAAACGGGTGAGACTATTTCGGGTTAATTTGGAGCATGTGTAATTCTGGTGACGTCATCACACCATAATTATATGCTTAATATATTAAAAACGGAAGCAGCACAAACCAGCACAAACGGAGTACCCCTATGGTGCAACCTGGAAATGTAATACTCTAAATGTTCTGCCTCTATTCGGTTCTTACACTCTCATCAGTAAATATGCTTCCTACACTCAGCCTCAGTCGTCCATTGCTTAAAATATGTGCCCTACAATCAACCCACTACGCACAACTTGTTCAGTCCCTATCCTCTCATCACTATACACTTCCTATACTCTGTTACCTAAATATGCCCCCTTCACTCATCACTATCCCTGTACCATATGGCATCTTTCCAAACAACTGTGCCAACACATGCTCCCTCCACTCAACCCACAAATCTTCTTGCACTCAGTCCCTGTCTTCCATTATGTATTAGTTTGTTATTGGAAGCAAGGGATATGCAACCAAATATTGTTATTTAGTTTACTTCAAGTCTATCTGTTCCAATACTTTTGCTCATCTAAAAATTGGGTGGTCTGCCACCTATGGTGCCATATTCTAACTTGTTTAACACATCTAGATGTAAATATCAAGAAACTGCTCCCGTAATGCACTGCAGAACTGCACCGCTCCCCTTAACGCACTGTAGAACCGGACCACCGCACTGCTGCTGTAATGCACTGCAGAGCCGCACCATTCCTGTAACACACTGCAGAACCGCACCAACGCTGTAAGGCACTGCAGAACCGCACCGCACCACCGCTGTAAGGCACTGGAGAACCGCACCACACCGCTCCAGTAACTCACGGCAGAACCGCACCACACCGCTCCTGTAACGCACAGCAGAACCACACCGCTCCTTTAACGCACTGCAGAACCACACCGCTCCTGTAAGGCACTGCAGAACCGCACCGCACCACCGCTGTAAGGCACTGGAGAACCGCACCACACCGCTCCTGTAACTCACGGCAGAACCGCACCATACCGCTCCTGTAACGCACAGCAGAACCACACCGCTCCTTTAACGCACTGCAGAACCGCACCGCTCCTGTAACGCATTGCAGAACCGCACCACCCCGCTCCAGTAACGCACTGCAGAACCGCACCACCTCGCTCCAGTAACGCACAACAGAAGTGCACCGCTCCTGTAACGCACTGTAGAACCGCACCGCTCCTGTAACGCATGGCAGAACCGCACCACCGCACCACCTCTGTAATGCACGGCAGAACCGCACCACACCACCGCTCCTGTAACGCATTGCAGAACTGCACCGCTCCTGTAACGCACTGCAGAACCGCACCGCTCCTGTAACACACTGCAGAACTGCACCGCTCCCGTAACACACTGCAGAACTGCACCGCTCCTCTTAACGCACTGTAGAACCGGACCACCGCACCGTTCCTGTAATGCATTGCAGAACCGCACCATTCCTGTAACGCACTGCAGAACCGCTCCGCTCCCCTAACGCACTGCAGAACTGCACCACTTCCCTTAACGCACTGTAGAACCGGACCACCGCACTGCTCCTGTAACACACTGCAGAACCGCACCGCTCCCCTTAATGCACTGCAGAACCGCACCGCTCCCGTAATGCACTGCAGAACTGCACCGCTCCCCTTAACGTACTGTAGAACCGGACCACCACACTGCTCCTGTAACGCACTGCAGAACCGCACGGCTCCCCTTAATGCACTGCAGAACTGCACCGCTCCCCTTAACACACTGCAGAACATACCTCTAAGTATGTAGTGCGGTTCTGCCATGCATTACATGGCAGAACTGCACCACCGCACCGCCTCTGTAATGCACGGCAGAAGCACACCACCGCACCGCCTCTGTAATGCACGGCAGAACCGCACCACACCACCGCTCCTGTAACGCATTGCAGAACCGCACCACTCCTGTAACGCACAGCAGAACCGCACCACTCCTGTAACGCACGGCAGAACCGCACCGCTCCTGTAATGCACCGCTCCTGTAACGCACTGCAGAACCGCATCGTTAATGTAATGCACTGCAGCACCACACCGATCCTGTAATGCACTGCAGAACTGCAGAACAGATATGTGTATTTGTTTGTGTGCAAGTTACAATACTCATGTCTTGATATTGTTGCAACAATCATGTGGTGTAAAACCTGTATGATGGAGAATATCTACAGGTGTCTTTCAGATTGTGATCATAAAAACAGCCCATGGTATAAAGTTCCTTGTGTAGATAGTTGATACAGCTGTATTACATATTACATAGCCTGACAGTATTACAACTCAAAATGAAGAATTGAAAAGTAGTTAGCCATTTGTAGACACTCCATTCCTTGTTCATGGTGCCTTTAATGGTAAAGTTTTAGGCGGCTTTTTAAAAATTTAATTGTTTGTTTATATACAATAACATATATTAATAACTCTGTTGTAACAATAGTTTATAAGATCTCCTACTTAAGACCTCTTCAATTAATTCTCCTATTTCTCAAACATTTTATGGTTTTTCATCTGTTCCTCACATAACCTCCTCAAAGTATGTAGTGCTATTACATTTAAAAAAATGAACCCTGCTTACTATGGCTGCCATTTTCCCAGTTCACCTTGACATTTGAGGAGTGTTGCAATTAGCTTGGATTGGTAAGCCCTAACACTTTACATTTTTACTCATAATAGTATGTTACACTCATACATTTTTCAACATGTGTGAGTCACTATTATTCTACCACAATGACAAATTTCACCTCTGTATTTCCTCCCTGTAAAGTTAAAACACACAGGAAATCAATAAGCTATCATCATTTTTAAATATATAAGATACAACCATTTCAAAATTGGTTCAAGGTAAACTATTATTGTACCACAATGACTTTTTTTTGTCTTTGTATATCCACCTTATGTTCCACCCTTTTTGGTTTTAAATACATATTGAAGATATAGTTATTTCAAAATATGTTTAAGTTCAAATAATATTTTTTGACTCTGTATGTTCACACTATTCTCGTCCACCCTGTTAAGCAGGGAGACATTTATACACAACTTGTATATTCTTTTGAAAAATAGATGATTAATCTATATATAATATATTAGGCCTAAAAGACATCACATATAAGGAATGATCCAGAGCTAAACAACACTGAACAGCTGGCACCATTTTGGGATAAATATTAACAGAAAAAGGAGCTGAGGTCATCTTGCACACGTTTACACTAGAATGAATGAAAGTTGCTGAATTTGAAAGGTTTGTCAGCATTGGCGTGAGTGAAACTTTTGGACAATCTGGGTTCCTCTGACGTGAAGAACTCAGGGCTGATGTTCTCCTCGGGTTCATTCATCTTCTTCAGATCTGAAGCAGAAGAGAATCCAGCATTTGTGTAGAAGTAGGACTCGGTCGATTCAGTGGAGGAAGCACTGGCATCGAAGGAAGACAAACTGGCCTGCAAATCCTGAGCAAAAGACGAGTACTGTGGCATACTGGTAGACTGAAGATCAGCGGAGAACGACGCTGATGAAGTGTGGAGTTTCTGTGGCTCGTGTAGGTTCAGTTTGGAAACCAGAGGTTTGCCCACGGTTACCGTTCGCCATTCCTGCACCTCTTCATCAAGTTTAACATACTTATAGTGCAGACAGACAGTGAATGACAGCTCATTCTGTACAGGAAATAAATACACAAGTATTAAATCAGTTATGCAGCTCAGCACAGTAATCTGACAGAGCTCAATTTAAAAAAAAAAAAAAACCTCAATCACAATAGAGTAAGCTGATCCAAAAGTAAACCAATCCAAAGGAAATTTATATCCAATCAAACGAAATGGGAGATCAGAATCCGCATGTGTGAGCAATAAAATGATCATGTAAAAACAAAAATACACAATTCATGTTACAGATGCTATAATCTGTTTATAATAGTTGTGAGGTCGTATGGGTGGTAGAATGGGTGTCAATTTAACATTATGAGGCAGATGCAAGATGTGAATGGCCCTTAATAAAGTCATCTCAGTATTTGCTATTTGCCAGTGATTAAGCAGATCTTGCACACAGTAAAAGAGAAAGGAGGAAAACTGTGATCAACAAATGATTTCTTGTGTTATTCCCAAGCAACGGCCTTTGATGTGACTATCATTAGATGATAAGATAAGATAAGGTAAGATAAGATAAGATAAAGATAAGATAATACTTTATTAATCCCCAGATGGATACATGTCAGGAGAGAACCTCGAACGCAGTTCACCACCATCAGAAATTATGCAGTCGAGATTCCCACATCTGGGGATTTCCCCAAAGGTCAGCACAGCCTGAGTGCAATGGCTGAGCATCGCCTTGGGCAAACCACCATCTTGATCATGGTATTGCCCCTGCCAGTTAAGTATCAAATAAGTAAGTAAATACATCATACTAATGGGTAATATGTGCATTTTTATCATGTTCAACAAGCAGTATGTCCAGTGTGTGTTTCTGAATATCTTGAAACTTTTCTTCTCGCATGGATGATGTTAAAAACATGATGAAAAAAATTCAACATTAAAAGCATAATTAAAAAGCTTAATGCCTTGACCAGACTCTGCTGGTTTCTATGGTAATATAGGCACTAAACCTCACCCCAACTTTGGATTGGATTACATGTAGCATATATATATATAAACAGAAGCTAATATGTCTACAGAGCGTGCAGTTTAGCATCCTTATAAACAGTTCATGTAAACAGAAATGTGCAATCAGAATGAATTCATTCAGACTGGTAAAACACAGTCACTGAAGCAGACAGATGCATTTAAACATTCCTGAGACTGAAAAGTTAAACCAGTAATGACCTTGAGTCTTTGCAGTGCACAAAGACGAGTGAAGAGTCGGGGCTGTTCTGGTGGAAGACGTTCGTCCAGGACTAACAGTAAACTCCCAGCATCTCGGAGACTTGCTTGATTGGTACGCTTAAGGTCGATCTCTGGGCCCTAAAATAATATTACATACAACATAAGTCAATATTTCTATATAATGCAGGTGTGTTTACTTTACCCGCTTGTGAGATTGATGTCCCCGTTTCCTCGTGGTTCTCTTTTTACATACTTCTGTCTCATTCCAAATGACATGTCTGAAGTTTGCTTTACATAGAAGCTACATTGCTAGTGCTAATGGTAACAACACTTCCTCTGAGCAACTACACACTCAGAATAAGCAGAAAATCTGAGTCTCTGTTTTAATGTTTCTGTTTAACTGTTTTAATGACCACTATTAAAACAAGACAATATTATTGTTTATGTAAGGAATAAAATACGATGGGGTGTGCTGAAAAAATAAATTAACAACGAGGACAGAAACACTACCGTTAAGTGGACTATTTTCCTATAGCACATCCTGAAGTATTTTGTTACTTTTTTACCACAGCAAGTGGCCGATGCATATGATTTATTATGCACATCATATTTGTATCCATTTAGAGTTACTTCTACCATTGTGGAGCATCCATGAAGCAAGAGCTTGTTATCAATTATGTTATAGTAGCTATAAGCATTCATTCCCTCACTAGCCCATCCCTTTCTCTCTCTTGAAATTTAAATACAAGATTGTGTCCACCAAATGAACAGATCTTTATGCTTTAGCTTGTAAGGTTTGAAGTACAGACGCTGAACATACCTCAGTGAATTCAGACAGTTGTGCGGCGCAGGTACTGATGTCTGTGGGAGTCTCCAATATCCGTGTGTAGATGATCATGATGTTGGAAAACTCTGCTGCAAAACCCAGCTGCACTTTCACGCCACAGTCGAACTGAAGCACACGACTCTCTGGCAGAGCTGGCAGACCGAAAAAAGACAGCAATTCTTCAGTGTCAGTTGGTTTTTCTAATTTTACTGTATTTAAAATAATTTCTGGCAAACCTTGAAGAAATGTGTGACCATCTTCCTAATTTACAGATGGTGCATTTGGTTATAATTCAACTGTAAAAGCTTTTATATTGTTTTTAAATGCACTACATTCAGGAATGACAAACATGTGAATCAAAAAATATGTAGAGATTTATACCATACTCATTTTCTCAATCTTTATTAGTAAATAATATATTCATTGTCTAGCTCATCTACAGTATATAACATATACAACAACCTGTGTGAAAACCTTTGGGATGAACTGGAATGTCAATTACATGACAGTCCTCCTCACCCACCTCACTAATGCTCTTGTGGCTGAATGAGCACAAATCCCCACAGCCATGCTCCAAAATCTAGTGGAAAGCCTTACCAGAAGGCGGAGGTTATTATAACATCAAAGAATGACTAAATGTGAAATGGGATGTTCAACAAGCACATACATAGGTGTGGCAGGCCAGGTGCCCACAAACCTTTGGCTATATCGTGTACTATTGGTAATTGTTGCATTTAACACTCGTCAAACCAATTTTCTTTTTTTTTAATCATTTTACAATTAATAAAATGTTCTACCCCAAGGACAATAGTGAGTTTAATTATAAAATTGTTTACAGTGCTCAGTAATTATTATCTAATTAGGTATGAAATCATACCTAACTAGATACCACTGACCATATTAGTAGTAGTACTAATGACATTGAATGAATTTGTGGAATACAGTTAGTACTAGAGTACTATTTTCCCTTTAAACTACAAATTTTCCTTTAAGTCCTTTCTATTAAGTCTTTTCAAAGTAACTCTAGGGGTAAGACTAGTAAAAATACAGAGGGCACACTGGTCATGTGAGCATGTTCTTTATTGGAGAGCCTGTGAATCGTCTGCACTCGTGAAGTGCTCATACCCCTCTGGATCTCATCAACTGACATACACCACATAACCACTAAAGTTGCTGCACTGTGATGTATGGTGGCCGAGAAGGAGACTGCAGAAGTTTTGGGCTCTATTTCTGGCTTAAAATGCCACATAGGTCTCAGTTTTCAGAGTGCCCATTTCATAGACTTACTGTATTTTCCACACCATAAGGCGCGGATTATAAGGCGCAGTCTCAATTATGGGTTCTATTTCTGCACTTAACCCATACATAAGGCACATCGTGTTATAAGGCGCATGCTAAAACATACGGTTGTTACGCCTCGGCCAGCTGATGGCACCCCAGCATGAACTAACCATAGACACGTGACTAATTGTTTTGGATTCGGTGATATATCCCAGCTGTGTCGTGTTTGGTTTGATTATGTTGAGTATTTAAACCCCTCGGGGCTTAGAGCACATTGCACGTTATTGTTCTTTGTTTGAAGATCTGTCTGAGTGTTTGTTGGAAGCCAGTATGGTTAGCCTTAGCTGGGGATGCTAAGTGGTGCTTGTTTGTATGTTTTGTTCTTAAATAAAGACGGTTCTCCTGCACTTATTTATTGCCTCCAACTTCATGACAACGGAAGGTAAAGGAAGGTAACGGAAGAAAAACAGTGAGTTAAGTTGAACTTTATTAAAAAAATGTTGTTTTGCAGCATACCGGTAGTATACCTACCGGAGACGTGGCGGAGGTAAGCGTACGTACTGTGCGTATTACGTAATGTTCTCTGATTGGTTTATCGCTGCCAGCGTATGTAGTGTACGTATTACGTCCCTGTGTCAGCGGGAAATGTATTGGCCAAGAATCAGTATTGGTCGATAAAGGCAATTTTTCCTGCTTAAAAACATCCGAGGATCAGGGCCGATTATATCCTGTCAATCAAAAGACGGCAGGAAAACAGATCAGATTCATGCTGTTTGTAACGATGATGTCTCTTGTGTGGAATTACTTTGAATTGGGTAACAATGACGACAAAACTGCAGTTTGTAAGCTCTACACCTAAAATTTTACACCGCAGCAGAGCAGGAGCAGTGTGTATTTTTTTTTTTTTCGCTCCAGCAGTGAAGCGGGAGTTCGGCGTTGATTCAAATTTTATTTGTGCCGCCCTGCTCAAGCTGCTCGCGCTGAATTAAAGCATCAGATGAGTTGACAAAAAAGGTATATTATATATACACTGCACTGAAAAATATATTTGTAGAGTAGTAGGTTTCATATCCAGTTAATGTTAATGAGTTAATATAATTTTTAAAAAAGTATATTTTATATATTACCAGATTGATGTTCAACAATTTTTGTGGTGAGTGAATGTGAGCCTAACAGGAGGATTTTAGAATTCAGTCAGTGTTAATATGAATGAATAACATTCAATAATTTAAGAAATCTTACTGTAAGCTTCAGAATTTAGTTTGTGTTAATGTTAATTTGAGTAATGTGTTTTCTGTTTGCGAGACCAATTACTGTGGAACAACTTGTTGAAATGGAGACAATAAAGTTTTTATTTGCATTTCTTTCAGTATTTTGGATTTAATTATCAAGTTTAAAGAAGGTATAAAAGGCAGATCCACCAAACTATCGGTATCCGCATTGGCCGATATCACTCTGAATAATCAGCCATTGGTATCAGTTGAGAAATTTAGTATTGTTATATCTCCAATAATAAGGAACTGTGCAAATGTGCCTTCTCTATAATTTAGCACTATGGAGTAGCCACATTTGAGAAACACTGTTGTACTGTACGCATATCAGACTAATATGAGCTCACCATGTGCTATAGACCACTGCAGGTTGCGTGTTGATGCCATAACAGGGCACTCTGGAGCCTGAATGCAATCCGCCAGAGTGCGGCGCTCAGAAAGGTTACTGCGCAACTCCAGGGCCTGCCGACCACGGGTCAACTCACACCTGCCCATATCTGTAATCATAAACAGATCATTTAGGTCACACTCTTAAAACAGCGCACTGGATTATAAGGCGCACCTTCATTGAATGACCTATTTTAAAACTTTGTCCATATATAAGGCGCATACAATAGATACTACAGTAGAGGCTGGGGGTTATGTTATGCATCAATTAGATGGAGCTGCGCTAAAGGGAATGTCAACAAAACATTCAGATAGGTCAGTTCAACTTTATTTATAGATTACAACCCAGCGTAGTTTAAGTTAAAACATGTAGTGCAATGTTAATATACCCCACATAGTGGGGGGGGGGCTTTTCCTCGATTCAATAATAATAATAATAATCACAATATAGTAACACTCGAAATACAGTAAACCCTCGCTATATCGCCCTGACTGAGCCTCTGCACGCTGACTGAGCCGCTGCACGCTGACTGAGCCGCTGCAGCGGTTTTTTCTTCTAAAGCCCACGGTGCAGGTGTGTGTTTTCGACATTCTGGGCATTTAGAGAAACTTGAAATTGTAAGAGAATTTGCAAAC
>JAFFST010050072.1:178289-194985 GCA_022414735.1 Noturus placidus | reverse complement strand
GTTGTCCTTGACTATTGTTTAAATTGGTTTGATGTTCCGAAACACTTAAGTGTGACAAACATGCAAAGGAACAGGAAATGAGGAAGGGGGCAAACACTTTTTCACACCACTGTAGTATAAGAGGAATAAAACACCTGTGGATCTGCTAATAGCTAGATAAATAGACAGACAGACAGACATATAGAGTAAATCTATATATAAGTGAAACCTTTATGTATTGTTTGATGGCCTTCAATAGAGGATGCTGGTTGTGGTACCACTGAAACTGGGGCAGCGGGTTGGCCTGGGCAGCACATTCAAGATACAAGGTATCACCCTCGGACAGCACCTGAGCTGTGGGCTGCTGTGTTATACACAACTCATTGACTGACTGAGGGAAGCTCACATCAGAGCCTGCAATACAATCAGAAACAAATACACTCAGTCTGAGCCTCATGGACATGTGTAATATAAAACAAAATTTGATTGATGGATTAAACAGGTCACCTGAATCAACGGAGTGGAGTAGCCGAATGTGGGCCCACTCACTGAACACATACTTCTCCCCGGCATTGACGCGACAAGTGTAGGGGCCTTCCTGAGCCGGGTTCAGAATCAGTTCTGGCGCACTCCCACCGGGCACCTATACAACAAACACACCGTTTCATTTTAAATCATTTAAAAATCACATTAAATTCCAATAATTTCAAATAAAATGTCTAAAAAATGTAATTTTATTAACTGCAATTGCTACGTCTGAGTAGTTTATTTGTGCGTGTGTGTGTGCATGAGAGAGCATGCGAGAGGGAGAGGGGGATAGAGAGAGAGAGAGAGAGAGAGAGATGTTATATGACTAAACTTCATGTACTGTCCTACTTTCTGAACACATCCTGTTTGGCTCTTTAGTTCAGACTAAGGATGTAACCGAATACAGATACATTATTTGGAAAGAATAGATCTTCTAAATACAGTTATGAATAGGAGGCACATTATACATTTTTTGTGCATCGTGAGTGTGATCCCACAGGACACAAAATGTTGTGCAAAAGGGAGGTTTCTATTTTCATGTCAGGTATTCTGGTTAGCATGATATCTCAAGAACAAGTGGTTAATTGTGTGCAGGAGTTATAGGGAGTTGTATCATTGTAACCAGCAGATGAACAGATCAGATTTTGGAACTGATCCATACAGGGTAAAAGTCACAGCAAGATCGAATGTCTAAAATAGCTTTTCCACAATAGCTTCCTTCTTCTTTTCAGTATATTTTGGAGCTATTTCAGACATTCAAATGAGTAACAAGCAGGACTAGACTTGTTGGCAGCGAAGACATCCCTACTCATATTGGAACTAAATTAATGGGCAGGTACAAACAAAAATGATAACTGCGTGCGTTGGGATGAAAAATTAACTAAAAATGTAGTCACATAGCTGAGGTTGAGGAACTGTCAGAGCCAGAATTCACACACCACGCTGACATTTCAATATCTGGGGATTTTTCTAGTGTTTCTAGGGGTGTAGTGGCAGGGTTCATATTTAAAGGGAAAAATTAAGGAATGTGTATACAGATGTTTGGAGCACTAAAGAGAGGCGGATATGGATACGGATACAGAAACTATACTTAGATCCCTCATAATGAAGTCACATATACATTGCAGCACAGTGAAATTCTTTTCTTCACATAACCCAGCTTGTTAGGAAGTTGGGGTCAGAGCACAGGGTCAGCCATGGTACAGCGCCCCTGGAGCAGAGAGGGTTAAGGGCCTTGCTCAAGGGCCCAACAGTGGCAGCTTGGCAGTGCTGGGGCTTGAACCCCTGACCTTCCGATCAGTAACCCAGAGCCTTAATAGTCAAGCCACCACTGCCAATGTTAACAGATAAAGACACTGAGTTACACCCCTAGTTCAGACCTCATCTCCTCTCCTGAACCACTGGTAGCTGAGTCCCGGTGGGCCAACGGCTCGGCAACTGAGTGTTACTGAGCTGCCCTTTGGCACTTGCACATCTTGAGGAGGAGTTGTTATCTCTATTGGTTCCACTGTAAGTAAAACACCACACACACACACACACACACACACACACAATTTGCAGAGTCTTTTATGTTTTTCTTTTTGTGAAAAACTATTTGAATTGGTAAAATTGCAATTACACAAAACTGTTTCATGATCTTTCACAGTGATGTTTGTTTGTAAATGAGACCTTTTAGCTGCACGCATGTTTGACACACGTGAATTGAATGTTCAGGCTGAATGTTTATTGTGATGGCATCACATGACAGGTCTTTTCCCAAATCTACGGAAAATCTGGTAATTTAAAAAAAATTTAATTCCTCGAAATATTGCATTTCTTCCTTGATTTTGTGCGAAATCACGAAATCCTGGAGGAACTGTTTACTTTTACTGATTACAAGGTTAGAGTTAGATTTAGGTGTAGCATAGCATTATTTAGCTGCATTAATATTTATGCCTGTGGAAGGTCCTCACAAGGATAGTAAGAGAAACAATGTGAGTATGTAAATACCGCATGCAGTGAGGAAACTGGCAGCCCCATGGTGTTCGATCTTTTTAAGGCATTGCAGCAAGAAGGCCAGCGAGCACTTCCTGTCAGCGAGCAGAGCCAGCAGGTATCGGCCAGGACTGCCACGAGCACTGAGCACCTGCAGAGAGCAGCTGGTCATCTCCTTCTCACTGCACGCAGGGAGAAATGTGGACAACATGAAAACACGGAAAGCAAATAGGTCTTAGCTGGTCAACTATACATTGTAGATGGTGTACATTAGATTCCTGTTCAAACTACCTTTTTATTTCTGTCACTACACTAAAATCTAAAGCCCATCAATACCTTGACAAAATGAGTCCTTTTGTGTAATTTGACTGGGAAATTGTCTGTTAAGTCTTTCTGCTTTTAGTTTCTTTTCCAAAGGCATTTTCATTAAAAAAAAAAAAAAAGCATGATTGTGATGCCTGCAGCTGTATTTCATGTGTGCCTTCTCAATCACTCTTGATGATATGTGGCTCTACAAGCGTTAAACACATAGGTAATCAGCCATTGGGTTGCCATCTTATGCGCTGGCATTTTTGTATGATCCTGATGGTTTCTTTTTGTCCGCTTCTCCCCTCTATGTCTGTGATTGTTTTGATGTTTAATATGTATGGTGTTGTTGTGTTTATGTTTTTTCTATGCACCCATGGCGTAAACAAATTTCCTCTTTGAGGACAAGGAAATATATGATCTATCTATCTTATATTATCTATCTATGTTGTTAATGTGTCATCAAAGCAAATGGAGGTCAAATATAAGGGGCGTGTCAGCCTCTGTAAATCACCCGACATGACTGTTACTGATCGTCTGTATGAATCTACAGTCTGGGCTAAAAAGGAATCAGCTCTAACTTTGCTTCTCACATCCTCAGATCATTCTGTGTATTTTTCATTTTGGTGATGCTTAAAATTATTTTTAAATTTATTTTAAATTCACTGAAAAACATTTGTTAACAGCAAATACTCTGACACAAGGGGAGCCTGTGTGATAGGACGTTTTTACCAATTGGCCTTGAGTACGCACTTACAGCACTTCAGTAAAACATCCCCAAATAGTGTGACAGACCAAAAACAAGTGACATAGAAAACTAGTACAAAATTATACCTGTAGCAGAATTGCGGCTGCTCTTTAACCGCCGCTGCCAAGTGCCTCCAGCCGCAGTTTGAGTTGTCCAGCATCTCTGCGAGTCTGCTCAACGCCACCTCACTCAGGGTCTCCAAGCCCAAATTCCAGTTAGCCATACCGCAGCAACAGTCCCTCAAGAGTTCCAGCAACTGCAGAATCAAACAGTGTAAGAAAGTAAATACACAGGACAAGCAATATACAGAACATAGGCTGTAAACCGGAGGTCTTCAACAGGGGGTCTGCGGAGGTACTGCATGGGGGTCGCAAATGTTTTGGTTGATTAGACTTTTTTTTTATATATATATCCCCCCACTGCAATTTTTTCCACTAATTAAAATGTCTTTAAATACACATTAACATTTATGCATGATTACATGCAATTGACAGACATTGTTGATCTTGGCAGGTATAAGTTTATTGTGTTATGTTATGTTTATAAATGGCAGTGGCATGGCCACCCTACTCACTGTACCTCGCACATGTTTAAAATAAAAACATGAATATAGGAACCTGTGTATTATTTGAGTATCTTAGCATTGAATGCACAATAACAAGGTACATTTACACATGGCACTATAGGACCAGTTTGATATAACACAATTTCATACAATATATATAATTAGGGGGTCCCCGCTCCATCTCGCCATCAGTTTGGGGGTCCTTGGCCTGGAAAACGTTGAAGACCCCTGCTGTAATCTGTTGTGTAATGTATTAGCACAAATAGCAAAATGTGGTAATTAGCATGGGAACTGTCCTATTGCATATTGCAAATGAAACTTCTATTTATAATCACAAATGCATTAACCTATCTCAGGCAAATATAGCTCACTTTTGTACAAGGTTACGTTGCTGATACTGGCTGTATTTCGCTCCTAAATAAGTAACAGGCTTGAGGATTTTTTTTAAGCATTTAATAAGCAAATACACAAAACGTGGTTAAGGACATGGGAACATTAAGACCTTCAAATTACTTAAAATTCTGCTTTTTAAATATATCATTTGTTTTCGATCAATTATCTAGGTAAAAGGCCTTTAAAGTGACATCGTCTATCAATATCATTATCACCAAAGGCGGAAAATAAAGAATGAGAAAAGTTTTTTTTTCTTCAGTAAACTCAAATGTTGCAACTTCCTGTTGAAAAGTGGCTTGAACATGTTGAATAGTCCAAGTATTTCAAAGGGGTGAAGGGGTTCAGGTAAGAGGATCGAGTGAATCTAAAATGTATATTTTAATGAGAAGATAATTAATGGCCGTATTTTAAGTGCAGTTACCTGTTTTCTAATTGCTGTAGAGGTTTTTTTTTTATATAACTTTTAAGTTATTTATCTTTAAATATGCACATAGGTTGTTGTGACATTTGTTTAAATATGTCTTTCACCTTTATGTACAGACTTGTGAATGTAATTGCGAAACAAATCAATCATGGAATCACTCAACTAACAAGGAAGTGAGTGAGAATTATGGACTAATCATTCCCAAAATCATGCTCCTATAGCAGACTCATATACAGTAGTCTCCTAAACATGAGATTAACCCCTTATAAAATTTGATGTACATGTACAGTTTTTTTTTTTTAATTTCCATTTTCACTTTAATTTACACTTATACAGTCCCATCTAAAACTATTGGAACAGCAAGGCCAATTCTTTTTTTCTTTTTTCTGTAGACATTTCAGATCAAAAAATGGAAATGAGAATAGAGTTTAGAATTTCAGATTTTATTTACTGGTATATAGATTTAAATGTGTTAAACGACATAGAGCACATTTTGTATTAGTCACACCCAATTTCTAGGCAAGCAAATGACTGACAGGAGTTTCTTGTTATCCAGGTGTATCCTGCTTGATTGTTTAAACAATAAATAATTCTAAACATCTACTCTTGGTTTAGCCTTCAGTTTCAACATGGAGCTCAGAGAGCTGTCTACGGGAGAAAAGCAAGCCATTTTGAAAGCTGTGAAAAGAGGGAAAGCCAATCAGAGGCATTGCACAAACACTGGGAATAGTCAATACAACAATTTGGAATGTCCTGAAAAAGAAAGAAACCACTGGTGTACTGAGCAACAGACACTGAATGGGTCGGTGAAGGAGAACAACAGCAGCTGATGACCCCAAAAACAACAATCAGTGACATCACCAACAACCTCCACACAACAGGGGTGAAGGTGTCACAATCCACTCTTCGAAGAAGACTTCAAGAGCAGAAATTTAAGAATCAGAAAGCCAGATTTGAATTCCCCCCAAAAATACAGAGATGAAACACAAAACTTCTAGAACCTAGATTAACCTCTACCAAAGTGATGGAAAGGCCAACATGTGTCAAAAGAATCTGCTCATGATCCAAAACATACAAGCTCATTTGTGAAACATGGTGGAGATAGTGTTATGGCTTGGGCCATAACCTCCTGAAGAGGAGGTTGAAGGGAGAAACGCCTCAAAACAACCAACAACTGAAAGAGGTTGCAGTAAAAACATGGAAAAGCATCACAAAAGAAGAAAGCAAAGGTTTGGTGATGTCAGTGGGTCACAGGCTTGATGTAGTTGTTCCAAGCAAGGGATAGGCAACCAAATATTAAGTTTATGACTGATTTATGACTGATCTGGGGCGCACGGTGGCTTAGTGGTTAGCACGTTCGCCTCACACCTCCAGGGTCGAGGGTTCGAGTCCCGCCAGGGCCATGTGTGTGCGGAGTTTGCATGTTCTCCCCGTGTGTCGGGGGTTTCCTCCGGGTACTCTGGTTTCCTCCCCCAGTCCAAAGACATGCATGGTAGGCTGATTGGCGTGTCTAAAGTGTCCGTAGTGTATGAATGGGTGTGTGAGTGTGTATGTGTTTGTGCCCTGCGATAGACTGGCACCCTGTCCAGGGTGTACCCCGCCTTGTGCCCGATGCCTCCTGGGATAGGCTCCAGGTTCCCCGTGACCCTGAAAAGGAGTAAGCGGTTGAAGATGGATGGATGGATATGACTGATCTGGTCCTATACTTTTGCTCACCTGAAATATGGATGGTCAGATACAAAAGGTTATATGAAGTTTAACATAAAATTCATATCCAGATTTTGATCTCAACACCAAATGTCTTTGGTGTATAGTACAAACACATGCATTCGCCTTGCTGTTCCAACAGTTTCAGAGGGGACTGTATTTATACTCATATCTCTATTTTATTTACATTTTCAAGTTGGTAATTTGTTTTGCACATGTCCAGCTTTAAATAATTTAATAATTAATTAATCAATTTGTATAGCGCTTTTTACAATGGACATTGTCTCAAACAGCTTTACAGAAATATCATTTTACATTTACAAGCGACTTACAAATGAGAACACACTTACACACCAATGGGAGCAGAGCTGCCATGCAAGGTGCTAGCTTTCCATCGGGGGCAACTTAGGGTTCAGTGTCTTGCCCAAGGACACTTCGGCATGGGATCACCCGGGCCGGGATTCGAACCACCAACCCTACGATTAGTGGATTAGTGGACAACCCGCTCTACCGACTGAGCCACAGCCGCCCTAAAAGAATATTAAAAGATAATTCCATTTTAATATTATTGCTAGTAAGGTTTTATCTACATTTTGCCACATAATAAGACAATGTCAAGTTTGAAATTAGTAAATTAATAATCTTTTAATATAATAATCTCATCATTAGGAAATATTAGATCAATTTCATTCAAGGTGTTTTCAGATGCCAAGATACAGTTGTTTGGAGAGAGAAAAAAAACCCAGAAAGGATGTAAAAGTTGTTAACATCCCTCACCAACCCCACCTTGTATATACTGAGTCATTCTGAGTGAGTCACGTCTCATCTGAACTCTGTAATGTAAGCAGCAGTAAGCAAAGTGATTAGCAATGTAGTGAGCAAACGGTAAACATGCACATAACTTATCTATTGTCAACTAGCATGTATAATGGGAACAGGTTCTATGATATGGATCCTTAGTTCGAAACCCAACAATGTTAGTGAGCAGCTATAGAGCCTTTGAGCTCGTTCTTTAACCACAACTGCTCAGCTTTCCGTTTGTATCATTTGTTTGGTTGTTTTGGATAAATTAAGCTACCAGGAATTTCTACCTTATGCCTGTTATGGTTTCATGTTACTACACAGTCTCTTCTTTTTGACTTCATAAAAAAAAATGGCAACATCAAAATTACTCTGAAATGTGTGTGCATGCTAAAATTATTCTAATATCCCATAGTAAAGTCAATGAATTCTGACATCTAATAAAAAAAAAAAAAAAAAAACTCAATGGTCACTATAATGAAATGAGGTACTTGAACATTATTTCATATCCTGTACTCAGTTGCATCAAACAACGCACTGATAGCAGTTATTCAAAAATTGTGCGCACACAGGCACCAAATGTCACATAAGGTGCATCACAACTACTAGAGCATAAAGTTATCAAAGATGAAAACTTAATCACACGCACAGTGACTTTTCTGCAGTCAAGCAGTAAAAGCACTCTGACATCAACAGGAAACACATGACTTTGAATAAAACTCCACCTTGAAAAAGTGATTCTGGTTCCAATTTGTTGGTTGTTGCTGTATTGACATTATAACTGTGAGAAGTTAGCAGTTGTGTGTTGCCCTGATGTCACAGGGTGACAGTTACTGCTAGAAGAGTTAAAATGGTGTTTAATAAGAGAAACAATTTCAACAATCTCAAACATAAAGGGATATGGATCAGGTTTCACTGTAAGCTCTTAAAAATAAAAGAGCTTCTTTTCTCAGTCACTATGGCAATGTGTAGTCACATTAATGAGAAATATAGCATAGAAATAGTGGAGATGTTGGAGCAAATGCTGGATTCAAAGTCCAAGCATGCAATGCAGCTATACAATGTTGCATTATGGTACAGCAGAGATTTGACACTTCTAGGTAGCGATCTATGAGATGAGTGGTGTGATGGTGTTGACTGCCGTATTAGCATGAAAGTTGAATCTTTGGAAGCAGATTTATTTGAGCAGAGTTTACAGGCGAGGAGATGAAAGAGCTATATAGACTAAAGGACTAAAGCACTCCTGTATTGCAGTGCTAGGTAGAGATGAAGCGAGGGCTAAATACCACTGCACCATTATGAGCAGGTAGTCAAATAGCATTGTGGATAAGGATGTAGGAAACCAACACTCTCAGCTTCGACCACACCAAAACTCTTTAGCCACACCAATCATCTCAACCAGAACCACGCCAACACCCTCAGCTCCAACCACGCCAACACCCTCAGCTCCAGCCACACCAACACCCTCAGCTCCAGCCACACCAACACCCTCAGCTCCAACAACACCAACACCCTCAGCTCCAACAACACCAACACCCTCAGCTCCAACAACACCAACACCCTCAGCTCCAACAACACCAACACTCTCAGCTTCAGCCACACCAAACTTCTATCCCAGAACCACATCAATACGAAAATTACCGGTAGTTAAATGAAACTAGACCAACATGTTGAAAGAATTCAACTAAACTAAAAGAAAACAAGTAAATTTGGAATTTCATTACAGAATACATCTTGAATAGGGATAAGATTAATATGCAAGTAGTTCAGGGTGGTTTTTTTTGCTTTAAGCAAGCTAAGCAGCTCAAATTAATCGAATTATTGGTGTGTGAATGGGTGAATGAGACACAGTGTAAAGCGATTTGGATAAAAGCGCTATATAAGTGCGCCATTTACCATTTAATCACATTTCAACAGTAGACAAATAATCAAATGTAAATTAATTTACAATAAAGTGTTCTCAAAGAATGTAACTCTTTTTATATTTTATATGCGCTTAATCTGGGGCACACTGTGCCCTGCGGTGGATTGGCACCCTGTCCAGGGTGTACCCCACCTTGTGCCCGATGATCCCCGAGATAGGCTCCAGGTTTCCCCGTGACCCTGAAGGAAGAATAAGCGGTATAGAAGATGGATGGATGGATGTGGTTAATCTGTTATCTTTCTGAATATGTACAAACTTGTTCTTGTGTAACAAATTTAACAGCAATTTAGCCACTAAAAATAGCACAGTGCAGTGAAGCAACTGATAACCTGCATTTGATTAGTATGAGCAACAGAGAAAGGTAAAATTACATCAATTTTCAAAATTAGGGGAAATGTTTTTGATGCACATTAAACAATACTCGAAGATCTCATTTTGACCATTGGGCAACATTTTGTGTTAGCCTCTCTGCAATGTATTAATTAGGTGCTATAAAGTGAGCGAACATTATAGTGTCAGTTGGCTTTACATTCACTAATCCACTCCTACACTTTCAGTTTTAACCACACCAACACACACACGCGCACACACACACACACACACACACACACACACACACCATTTGCAGCCTCTAACTCATTGCCCAAGGGAATTTACATAATTCCCATCATTCTCATGTTCTTCCTCTATTAGAGGTACTTTCCATGTCAAAACACAGTTAGTATTCTATCTAAAATCACACTGGAATTTTAATATAATAACTAAAAAAACACAACTTCTAACATCACTGCTACTTTAAAACTGTAGATTTGTAAAAGTCCTCGATTTAGTTACAAATGAGCTCAGGTATGATGGCATAAGAACATCAACATAACACATGCAACATAACAAATGCAACATAACACAAAGGAAACCTGGGTAAACATACAATGCAGTTTTTATTAAGGTTTTTTTTTACTGAAACAATAAAAAAAAAAGTTATCCAACAGCCATCACCAATGTGAAAAAATAATTGCCCTCTTAAACTTAAAATCTGGTTGTGCCACCTTTAGAAGTAATAACTGCATCCAATGCTTCCGAAACTGGAGACCAGTCTTTCACTTACTTCTAGGACTTGGATTTACTCCTATGTCATGGATCATTGTCTTGCTGCATCATCCGGTTGCGCTTGAGTTTCTATTTACTGACTGAAGACTTGACATTCTTCTTTAGGACTTTCTGATAGAGAGTAGAATTCATGTTTCCCTCAATTACTGCAAGTCACCCAGGCCCTGAAGCAGCAAAGCATCCCTACACCATCACACTTCCACCACCATGCGTGACCATAGGTATGATTTTCTTTTTGTGGAATTCTGTGTTTCATTTTCGCCTGCTGTAACTGGAGCACTATCTTTCCTATTTACTCAGGTTGATTTTGTTTTAACTTCTGAAACAATTTAGTATGTGATATACAAAAAAAGCAAAAGAAATACTCTAGTTTTAATGTTTAGATCAAGAGGCCATTTGATTACAAACAATCTTTGTGTTTACAGTTATCATCGTTATCCTTAGGTGACTTAATTGATAAGTGTGTGCCACCAAGTACACCAGGCACATTGGTAATAAAAGTGTGCACTTTTGACTAAATATTTTTTGCATGTTTTTGCCTGGCTGTGACAGGAACAGTGTGTACAGTAACTGTTGACGTGTTTCTTAAATGATGACAATATACATCTCACGTCAGATCTTATTATTCAGTACAGGTTAGGTTGTATTTTACAGGAAGGAATGTCTGAATGTAAATGATTGTTTATCTCAATATTAATAATTACTGAGTTGTGGTGAACTTTGGCTACATTCACGTTCAGTTTCGATTTTTTGCTCAAATAAGCTCACATTCATAAGTGATCCATGTATCTCTTTAATGTTAACGCACCTGTTCACATCAATATCAATTATTTATTATTCAATTATCAATTGCATTATTCAGCAAAAAATATTTTATATATGAGAGGGTTCATCACAGTACAACAACAATTGGATGTGCTAGTAACCCAGGCCTGCATCTCAATGTGCTCTGGAGGTTGGCAAACACTTCATCAGATGTACATTTACATTTATTCATTTAGCAGAGGCTTTTATCCAAAGCGACTTACAAATGAGAGCACACATACACCAATGGTAGCAGAGCTGCCATGCAAGGTGCTAGCTTGCCATCCGGGGATACTTAGGGTTCAGTGTCTTGCCCAAGGACACTTCGGCATGGGATCACCCGGGCCGGGATTCGAACCACCAACCCTACGATTAGTGGACAACCCGCTCTACCGACTGAGCCACAGCCGCCCTTGTATGTTGTAGACGTACATGTTCAGATTGGAAAAAAAGGCTTGATGACTAGCTTTCGCAGCTATAGCTAATGTTACGGGTAGGGTAAAGAAGCCAGCAACAAGTGAGCTTTACACCCAAAATGCACTCGAGTTATTCGTAAAACGGGCATGTTGTGACCATGGCCACTACATTGATTTGGGTCTCCTGCCTGCTTGAATTTAGCCTTTAGACTCTTTATTTTACTTTGACATTGAGGCCATTTTCTTTTGCACCAAGGCTGTTGCATTTCATGGGTAACTGTTTTGAATTCTGCTCATTTTGATAGTTTCTAAGTAGTTTTCTGTTAACCCAAATATCTAGTAAATCACTCAAAATGAAATAAATGTTACAGTTGTATTGCTACAGTATTAAGCCTGAAAAGATGACTGTAGACAATGGGACAGCACATTACTATGCTGTGAGTCGAATACAGTGTTAAGTTCAACTGGTCACACTGGATAAAGGCCGTTTAGTGAAAGCATGTCTGATGGCATCATACAGTTAAAACAAATTCAAGTAGGCAAAACAGGAACTCATGGGAAGTACTATACAGGAGCAGAAGTAAAAATGCTGCAGTGTCTAGGATTTCTACACATTATAGATTTCATGTAAAAACTTCATTACTGCCTATAGGGTAAAATATCCTACATAATAAAGCGCATTACAATATTTATGTTTGCTAAAAGAGCACTTTCAGTAGTCCCACATTAAAAAAAAAAATAAGACAGAACATGAGTTCAACAAATACCTTCATTAATGACGACAAAAAAAATAAATGAAACATTTTTGTATAAAAATAGATTTTAATAATTGATCAGCTACTTCTAATTATAGTAAATGGCGCACTTATATAGCGCTTTTATCCAAAGCGCTTTAGACTGTGTCTCATTCACCCACACACCAATGGTAGAGCTGCCATGCAAGGCACTAACTTGCCATTGGGAGCAACTTGGGGTTCAGTGTCTTGCCCAAGGACACTTCGGTATGTGGAGTCATGCAGGCCGGGAATCAAACCGCCAACCCTACGATTAGTGGACAACCCGCTCTACCACCTGTGCCACAGCCGCCCCTGTACTGTTCTATACTGTTCAGTCTTATAAAAGTACTGACAGCTTGTCCTAGGATTATAGGAATCGTTTAGGATTCTCAAAATTTGCCTCAGACGAACAAATCATAGACAAAATCGTCCAGCATGAACCTGGCTTTAGGTTTGACGGCATGAGGATGAAAGATGACCGGGGTAAACCCAATGGCAACAGAGGAAGTGAGTAGGCAGTAATGCCATAGCAGTTCAACATCTACCTGTGTAATTAAAGTAATAACAGGAACTAAATTGTTCCACTGCTGTTCCTCCAACAATTAACTGTAAAAAAAAATACATTTTAAGGAATAAACAATTGTAATAATTGTAAAATTGCTGAGGAATAAAACACTCCATGATGCACTGCTCTAGGAAACAATCCACTTTGTGGTGGCAACAGTAAGTGTGCCTTATTCTCATGTGTTATTCCTGACAGCACATCACACACACACACACACACACACACACACACACACGAGTGTTTCAAGCCTTACATGTTAGAACCTGTCAGTGCTCCCAGTCATCAGCATCTGACTGTAATTCCAATGAACTGAGCAATCTGTGTACTCACTGTGTGACCAGGTGTATTTACATCACTCTGCCAATCAGAGTCAATAAGAACTCGTAAATCAATCCGCCGTTAATGATGTTCAAATGAAAGGTACCTGTGGTGCCGTCGTGGAGTTTCCCGGAAGTGTCTTCACGCGCACGCCTTTAAAGAGGTTTTTTTTTTTTTTTGGTGTTTATTGTGTTGTTGCTGTTTTTTCCCCTCACAAATAATCAGCCTTTAAGAATCTAGCGCCGTGAACAGGAAGAGACCCACCCGTTTCCTTTCGGTGTCGGATCCACTCATGTAAGTTTGATGAGCAGAACAAAGCTTCGACACTAATATAGAAAGTGAATATCCTGAATCCTGAACCTTGATCAACTTCTCTAAAGAGCTGCTCTGTGCTCCCGGGCCGGCAGTTCCTCTTTCTAACACGCATTTGCATGGGCCCTTCACACTGCAGCTCCGCGCGCGCGCCTGAAAGGGCGGGGGGGCACTTTCGCTTACTCCGCGTGTAACAGCGCAATCCATCTCTCTCTCTCTCTCTCTCTCTCTCTCGCACGCGCGCACACATCGCTAATTACTCGGAAAAGAGGAACAATATCCCCACAATGCGAGATAATAACACCTACGATACATTTAATCGTTTACACCACAGCGATGTTGAATTCTTGATTCTCATTGTCCAGAAGGTGTTGATTAATTTTCTATTACAGCAGTTCTGACAGTAGAAAAAAGCGCGCGTGCACGAAAAACACGCCCCTGAGATTCTGTGCTCCTACAAGTGAGGTACACCGAGGTACATTGAGGTAAACTGAGGTACACTGATGTAAACTGAGGTACACCGAGGTACATTGGGGTAAACTGATGTACACTGAGGTAAACTGAGGTACATTGAGGTACACTGAGGTACATTGAAATAAATTGAGGTACATTGAGGTAAACTGAGGTACAGTGATGTACATTGAGGTACATTGAGGTACACTGAGGTACATTGAAGTAAACTGAGGTACATTGAGGTACATTGAGGTAAACTGAGGTACATCGGGGTAAACTGAGCTACATTGAGGTAAACTGAGGTACACTGAGGTACATTGAAGTAAACTGAGGTAAACTGAGGTACACTGAGGTACATTGGGGTAAACTGAGGTACATTGAGGTACCTTGAGGTAAACTGAGGTACATTGAGGTACCTTGAGGTAAACTGAGGTACATTGAGGTAAACTGAGGTACACTGAGGTACATTGAGGTAAACTGAGGTACTAAGCCCTAAGGCACAAAACTAACGTTTTTGAATGAATTTTATTTGTAGAATATTGTATTCCAGAAGTGAAAGGTACATTTTATGACTGTTGAGTTATATTTTCAAAATGGTGTAACAGAACTTCTGTTTGTTGTTGTTTTTTTTTTTTTGTTTTTTTTAACACAAACACAGTTTTCAATTTGAATATTGTAGACTTCTGGAAGAAATGTGTGCTCACTCACATATAACTGTGATTTTCTAGGCTAAATATTTGACAGTTCTCAAAAGGCACAATACCTGGATCAATTTTCTCCTTTTTTTCCCCCTCCATATTACATGGAAGATTTTCACAAAATCATACATGTTTTATCTTTTATCTTTGTCTTAACACCACCTTCACCATAGCAAATTTGTCCATAATAGCAGGGGGAGCACATCCCAACACCTGAGAATGGTACTGTCAGATTCTGTTCAGTAAGAAAGAAAGCGTATACATCTGTCAAATTCACACTTCTGACTTGTTTACTCACTTACTTGTTTACTTGTTTACTAAGTCCTGTGGGTGCATTCATTGGTGGTTCCATTTTCAGTCCTTTAAACTTATTTAATAATGTCTGTTTTACCCATTTACTCATGTAAGTCACAGTATTTCAGTTTCCATTAAGATTTCTCCATGAATTACAAGCCATACTCCGTGTTGGGATCGTTTCATAGAACAATTTTTTGAGAGACGTATGTTTATAAATTTTTACATACATCACTGTAACTTTACTGTATGATCTTTCAATAACCTTCCAATCATGGGGAGCAAACATGTTTTGTCAATATTAAGTTGTCTTTCCAAGTTTTCTTAAAATATTTTGATCAGTATTAACACC
The DNA here is from genome assembly GCA_022414735.1 of Noturus placidus. NCBI lineage: Eukaryota > Metazoa > Chordata > Actinopteri > Siluriformes > Ictaluridae > Noturus > Noturus placidus. Next base: position 179,541 of record JAFFST010050072.1, on the reverse strand, counting down.
AGCAGATATAAGGTATTGAATGGTTTTTGGTAAGTGCTTGTGAATTGAAGAGCTCAGATGAAGCTACTAAGTGTGCATTTGTATCAAATTTATCACTCCTCCATTCCTAAAGTGAGGAATTGACTCTTTTGTGTGAGGTTTAATATACCAGTTACAAATAACGTGTATGTACTTGCTGTATGTACACTGTATCTGCCATTGACCCAACAGTTTGTGTACTGGCAGCTTAATGCACCCTTGGGTATTTTACAGCAAATGACTTGGGGATATCACTCTTGTGCCCTAAAAAGGAATTAACGTTGATGTTTATGTTATGAAGCAATTGTTAAAATGTTTTTGCACTACAGATATCCGGTGAGGTCTATGAAAGGTGGTTACATTTTATTTTACAGATGATAAAATTTTCTGTGTGGTGCATGCTAAATCTCAGTGTGGAAAAAAGGGACAAAAAGACCAAAAACAGACTGAAAGTTTATAAAGTTTTTTTAAACTGTTATTACTTATTTGGATTTTTTTAAAGGTGATTGTTATGGGTGCGAACTGGAAACAATCCTTTTTGATTTATTTGTTATTGTATGAAGTGCTCAACACTAATATCAGAAATTGAAATGTGACAAACACAATTTGGCACATTTTAATGTGTCAAGAAAGAACTGGGCTATGATTTTTTTTTAATATCTGTACTACTACATTTTGGTTGTAAATAAATAAATAAATAAAATAGACAAAAATACAAGTCCAGCTTCAACTACAGTTGGAGGACACATTAAAAAACAAAACAAATAAATGGCTTGGTAATTGGACCTCATTGAGAGAACAAATTAATCATTGCTAAAATCAATACAAACTTCTAACTGATCCCCTCTATTCTACAATGAAAGGTTTCTATCCTTATGGGAGCGGTCTCTTCCAGGATGACCCTGCCCATGTCACTGAATGGGTTGAACAGGAAAACTGATGTACAGTGGTGTGAAAAAGTGTTTGCCCCCTTCCTCATTTCCTGTTCCTTTGCATGTTTTTCACACTTAAGTGTTTCGGAACATCAAACCAATTTAAACAATAGTCAAGGACAACACAAGTAAACACAAAATGCAATTTGTAAATGAAGGTGTTTATTATTAAAGGTGAAAAAAAATCCAAACCATCATGGCCCTGTGTGAAAAAGTGATTGCCCCTAAACCGAATAACTGGTTGGGCCACCCTTAGCAGCAACGACTGCAACCAAGCGTTTGCGATAACGTGCAATGAGGCT
>JAFFST010050072.1:143250-157886 GCA_022414735.1 Noturus placidus | reverse complement strand
AATAGTAGTGGGCCTAAGACAGAACCTTGTGGAACACCAAATTTAACCTTGCTACGAGTGGAGAAATCTCCATTTACATCTACGAACTGATAACGCTCGGTAAGATAAGACCTGAGCCAGGAGAGGACTGTTCCCTTATACACAGTTAATGTAGCTGACAAGTAATAGAACTCCCTTAAGCCAACCAAAATCTTTTTTGTATAAATCTCAACGATGTCACACATACTTGGTGATTTAGTACACTGTCATTTTAAGCGTTCTCCACATAAATAAAGTTTTTTTTTGAAAATAGCTATTACGCCTCTGTTTATAAAAAAAGAATTCCAGAGCACTTTTGAGAATATCTCTGCCCAAACTAAAAGCAAAAATTATTTGAAAACGCAAAGGAAAAATGACATTTTAAAAAATATCCATCTACTGTGTGTGTGGACACGGCCCTACTCTTTTCTATAAATAACAACAAATCATCACAGTGTAGCACATTACTGGGCAGCCATCTTGAACAATCGGACTCACTTTTTTTCCTAAATGGTGCACTTATATAGAGCTTCTATCTAAAGTGCTTTACACTGTGTCTCATTCACACACCAATGGTAGCAGAGCTGCCATGCAAGGTGCTAACTTGCCATCGGGAGCAACTTAGGGTTCAGTGTCTTGCCCAAGGACACATCGGCATGTGGAGTCATGTGGGCCAGGAATCGAACCGCCAACCCTACGATTAGTGGACAACCCGCTCTACCACCTGAGCCACAACCGCCCAGAGAAGTTTGCCATCAATCCGCCATCTAGGTTCCGACTGACAATTATATAGTTGTTTTTTGTTTTTAAATCTCTTAATTCATGTATTTAAAATTGGGATTTTGTAGCATAATGGTGTTGATTAAATGAAGTACATGAAGATTTAGACTTGCATTTTGTATATGAAAAAAGTGGGTAGGACTACTATTATTCTTTAGCCAAGTATCTGCAGTGCAAAAAACAACAACAGAAAGCAACCATCAGATGTTAAACATGTCTTCACTGAGTACACTTGGGGTAAGTGGGAAATTGTAATTGTATATTTGTTGTTTTTTTGTCAAAGTTTTCCTTTAAAGTTTATCATATATCCACACTGAAGCAAACTGAGATAAAGACACAACACTGATTTACTTACTATGAAAACTAAGGAATGAGCCGATACACGTGGCTCACGTTATGCATGGAAAGACAAAATATGTCCTTCACTTGTAGACACGTGCCTCTCATTACTGCCTGCTGATAAAACTAATTTGTGTGGAATTCCCCCCACATGATAAACATTGATTTAACAGACCAGACAGGAAGTCCTAATGAAATCCAGACATAATTTATGACCGCACTTTAGTTGACATTGACCCTGTAAAATGGCGGGAAAAAACAGGTTCAGATTACAAATTAGACCAAAGGAGTTTTGCTTTGTTAGAGGAAAGTACGTCTGAAAGACATAAGGTAGATGTCTAAATGCACATGCACTAATGTTATCTCTAACAGGGAGCGTGAAGTTAAGAGAACAATAGAGGGAAACAGAGAAAGTGCAGAGGAGCATTGAGTGATGTTGTGTCAACCTGACTCTGTGAAAGGAAGAGCTGTGGTGCTGCCTGCCAACGACTCTGACCTGTACAGGGATGGGTCAGGGGTCACAGGGTCAGCTGATGACGAACGTGCATCACCCAGTGGAATTCTGAACCTGCCTCGGCACTTCACACTGTTTATGTTTCAGTTCTATGGGTCTCTGCCATTAACAAAATGTTCGTCAAATTATCCATTACAGACACACATTACATAAGGCAAAAACACATAACAGACATTATACAATTCACCACAAGCATTAATATTCCTCAAGGTAAAGACAAAAAAAAAGATATTTTCACCTCAGATATAGTAAATCAGCCGAGACTAGTTTGCTTTTTTAATTTTGCACTGAAGCTATGAGGCTAGTGTTGCTAACAAGTAACATGCTAAAAGAAATCAGCAGCCCCACAAACCTGATTAAGGAGATACCACTGTGATTATTTATATTACAATGCCAACATATAAACCATAAGCTTCCATTACTGGTTAGCAACATTAGCCTCAGAGATCCAGTACAAAACTAAAGAAATAACCTTCAGACAACAAACGCGTCTTGGCTGGTCAGCTACATGTGAAGTTATGGAGAACATCCTACTTCCAAAAAATAGCAAAAAAAAAAGGAAAAAAAGTTTATTGCTCTCAATCGCCAGTGGTAACTAGGCATTGTGTGCACATTCTGTGCCAGAGAACCTGTGTGCTAAGGTAGTTAGCTAACTAACCTAGCTAATATTTGTGATTAGCAGTAGTTCAAACATATACGAATAATACTGTGCGAAGTGCACAGCAACACAAGGGCTTTAAATAAACAACACAATCAAACTAAAATACACACACCTGGAGTAAATTGAGACACACCCTCGAACATAAACCAACGCTTAAACAGGTAGAGAATCAAAACAAACAAAGGTACGTGTCCATATACAAAAGTCTCTAGAGTCTCGGCTTTAGAGAGCGCACGCATGCACGTCGCCGCCGCAGTGCCATCTGCCGGTGGGAGCGTAACAATAGACCTTTGAATTTATAATGGTGTACTCATTGATTGGTCATTATAATGGTATTTTAAAGTTACAAACTTACATTATTAGAAGATACCTAGTCAGATACCTTAGCTAATTATGCTATTTGGGATGGCAGACTTTTTCCAGTTTGCACATTACATTTTCCACAATAGTATTTCCTGGATCTATTGTTTTTCTTTTGTGCACTATTTCTTTCATTGCATAGCAACAATTGCCTCAAGCCAGTAAACAGTAATGATGCATCTCATTTACAGTGCTGTGAAAAAAAAGATTTCTTCTAGTTTGTGTATATCTCATACTAAATTGTTTCAGAAATTAAATCAAAATCTAAATAAACCAAAGGCAATCTGAGTAAACACAAAATATAGTTTTTAAATGATAATGTTAATTGAAGTAAAAAAGTTATCCAATACCAAATGGGCCTGTGTGAAAATGTATCAGTTACTAATTCGCAAAATCTATGAAACTGCACTCATACTGGGGTTCACCTGGACTAGATGCAACCAGGCCTGATTACTGCAACCCCTGTTCAATCAAATCAACACTTAAATAGAACTTTTTGAACAGCATGAAGTTGTTTAAAAGGTCTTACCCAGTAATACACTATGCTAAAGATGAAAGAAATTCCAGAAATCGTGAAGAAGAAAGTGCTTGAAATACATCAGTCTGGGAAGGGTTACACAGAGCTGTTTCAAAGGCTCTGGGACTCCAAAGAACCACAGTGAGAGCCATTACCCCATTACCTCCAAATGGAGTGGTGAGGTGAAAACCACTGCTAACCCAGAAGAACATTAACACTCATCTTAATTTTGCCAAGACACACCTTGATGATCCTCAAACCTTTTGGAAGAATGTTCTGTGGACTGATGAGACGAAAGTGGCACTGTTTGGAAGACAGGGGTCCAGTTACATCTGGCATAAACCAAACACAGAATTCCACAAAAAACATCATCATACCTACAGTCAATCATGGTGGTGGAAGTGTGATGGTGGGGGATGCTTTGCTGCTTCAGGGCCTGTGCAACTTGCAGTAATTGAGGGAAACATGAATTCTGCTCTCTAACAGAAAATCCTAAAGGAGAATGTCCGGTCTTCAGTCCATAAATTTAAATTTAAGCGCAACTGTATAAGGCAACAAGACAAGAGTTTTGGAGTGGCCTAGTCACAGTCCTGACTTGAACCAATTGAGATGCTGTGGCAGGACCTTAAACAGGCAGTTCATGCTCGACAACCCTCCAGTGTGTCTGAACTAAAGCAGTTCTGCAAAGAAGAGTGGGCCAAAATTTTAACACAGCGCTGTGAAAGACTGATCTCCAGTTATCGGAAGTGTTTGGTTGCAGTTATTTCTGGCAGAAGCAGATTTTAAGATAAAGGGGGCAATTAGTTTTTTATATTGGTGATAAATTTTGGATAACTTTTTTGCTTCAGTAAAAAAATTAAAAATAATAAATAAAAACTGCACTGTGTTTACTCAGGTTGCCTTTATTTAATGTTGTACTTCGTTTGAAGATCTAAAACTATTTAGCACAAGATATACACAAAACCAGAAGAAATCAGGATGGGGCAAATACTTTTTCACAGCACTGTACCTACATCTCTTTAATTAAAGCTTTCCGTTAATCAAGGAACACTACCGTGTACAACATCCAGATATCAAACACAGCCGGAAATCATAACAGCACTAATTGACACCTACGATGCACACATCAAGACAGGGGAAAAACCCATTACATGTGCTCAGATGTGTTTGATATATTTACCCACAGCGCAGGAAGGCGAGCACTTTGATGACGCTCTGTCAGTCGATTGCATTTGCATTTTGGTCTGATCTCATATCAGCAGGGACTGTGGTTTGTAACTGCTACGGGAGCTCTGTAATCTTTGTCAGGCTCGGTTTATATAATGGTCTCATAGTCTTAACACACAAAGACGCTGAGGTGTGATCATGCAATTAAAAAAAAGAAATCATTTTCGATCTATGGGACGCAACAGTTTGATTTGCATAAAATCAGAATATATACAAGTTTTATGTTGTGAATTGTATGTGTGTGTAATGGATCTCTGATGTACCTCTCTCTGTGTGTATGATGAGTGGTGGTGATGGTGGTGGGGCTGAAACAGGGCCAAATTATAGCTCTTCCACTGACAGCTAGTCAAAGCAGGCAGACTATCAATTACTCACACACACAAGCCTTAAACATTAAGCTCTGCTCATTTTACCCTTTTAATGTTCCTGTCTAACAGCTCCCACCGGCAACCTCGTGCGTGTTTGATGCTACAGAGGACAGTCATTTTACAGGATCCTTTAGCACACCGGAAACAGCTATTTAGATCCATTGTCTAGACTAGGGGCTTCCTGGAGCATGATAGAAATGTTAGGGTGAGTTTGAATCTGACACACGTCAGCTGCATGCTGAGGCCAAAAAATGGTAACATTCAAAGTAACAACAAAAATGAAATAACATCAACCTCAAATGACAGAGAACCTTATCAGAACTTAGCTTAAAACAAAGTATCACTGCGCTGCTCAATTCTCCATCCTGACTGGTCAGAAGGTAATGAACAAATTTGTATAACAGCAGCTGTGCAACACAACTGTGAAACAAATCGCATATATCTTTTTATACCTTATCGTTTCCTTAGTAACGACGTCGTTCATAGTGTGAAGTTTTCTGTGAGGAGATGTTTGTTTAACATTTATGGAAGGAGTCTCTAGTGTCACGCTTTGAATCAGTCAAAAGTAAAGCTTTAATATTTCTGACAGGAAAGTCTTCAATACATTTTATTACCTTCAAGAGAAAGTGTGAGATTAACTGGTATAGTATAACTGATTACAGGAAATAACTAGTTTTATAGATGTTACACAACATTAATTGCAACTATAAATGGATAAATACGTATGATGCATCATTCTTTAATATTTAAGTATTTGTAACTGTCAAGCAGATGTGTTATAAGAGGAATAAAACACTCTGGAATGTGCTGTTTTTGCAAAATAATCCACTTGTAGAGTGGTAACAGTAACTCCACTTCATCACACCACATTGGTTATGTTCCTATAACAGCATGACACAGAGTGGTTTATTCCTTAATTTGTCCAAGCATGATTATCAAAGCTTCTACAAGAAAAATGTTTTCACAAGTTGCTCGTTGATGTTAGACCAAAAACCAACTTTCCGACTAACTGTCTGCTAAGCTAATGTCTGCTAAGCTAACTGTTTTAATTAAAAGAGACTTTGGTAAATAAATTTTTACAAATGCCATTTTACAATTAGAGATATGTAAAAGTATGCCTCTCTTTTCACACTTGGTAGAGATTCCACCTTTAATATCATAATGTTTTATGGCTAGCTAAATGCCATGCATTAGTTAATGGAATGATTTGACAAAAATGCAATTTTCTCTTTACCACAGATGTTGTAAACGTACCCAGTAAGGAATAAAACACTCTATGGTTTGGTGTTGGATCTGAGTTACTGTTATCACCCTGAAGTTGATTATTTTCCTATAACTGCATGTCCCAAAGAATTTTATTCCTCTTATACCACTGCATTTTTTTGGTTATTGAAGAAAATGTCTTTTTTTATAATCAGTTTATAGTTACATTTGTTGTTGTGGAATGTCTGCAAAACAATTTCAGTATCGAAATTTTTGCTTCTTTAGTTTTGCACTGGAGTGACTATGCTTCAGACAATACAGTGGGGGAAAAAAGTATTTGATCCCCTGCTGATTTTGTATATTTGCCCACTAACAAAGAAATGATCAGTCTCTAATTTTAATTGTAGATTTATTGGAACAGTGAGAGACAGAATAACAACAAAAAAATCCAGAAAAATGCATGTCAAAAATGTTATAAATTGATTTGCATTTTAATGAGGGAAATAAGTATTTAACCCCTCTGCAAAACATGACTTAGTACTTGGTAATGACTTAGTAATTACTTGATATTTTTAATGCCCTGGCTGAGGGAAGGAGGTTCTCACCTAAGATTTGACGGTACATGGCCCTGTCCATTGTCCCTTTGATGCGGTGAAGTTGTCCTGTCCCCTTAGCAGAAAAACACCCCCAAAGCATAATGTTTCCACCTCCATGTTTGAGGGTGTGGATGGTGTTCTTGGGGTCATAGGCAGCATTCCTCCTCCTCCAAACACAGCGAGTTGAGTTGATGCCAAAGAGCTCCATTTTGGTCTCATCTGACCACAACACTTTCATCCAGTTGTCCTCTGAATTATTCAGATGTTCATTGGCAAACTTCAGACGGGCATGTATATGTTCTATCTTGAGCAGGGGCGCTGCAGGATTTCAGTCCTTCAGTGTGTTACCAATTGTTTTCTTGGTGACTATGGTCCCAGCTGCCTTGAGATCATTGACAAGATCCTCCTGTGTAGCTCTGGACTGATTCCTCATTGTTCTCATGATCATTGCAAGTCCACGAGATGAGATCTTGCATGGAGCCCCAGGCTGAGGGAGATTGACAGTTCTTTTGTGTTTTTCCATTTGCGAATAATCACAGCAACTGTTGTCACCTTCTCACCAAGCTGCTTGGCAATGGTCTTGTAGCCCATTCCAGACTTATGTAGGTCTACAATCTTGTCCCTGACATCCTTGGAGAGCTCTTTGGTCTTGGCCATGGTGGAGAGTTTGGAATCTGATTGATTGATTGCTTCAGTGGACAGGTGTCTTTTATACAGGTAACAAACTGAGATTAGGAGCACTCCCTTTTAGAGTGTGCTCCTAATCTCAGATCGTTACCTGTATAAAAGACACCTGGGAGCCAGAAATCTTTCTGATTGAGAGGGGGTCAAATACTTATTTCCCTCATTAAAATGCAAATTAATTTATAAAGATTTTTACATGCGTTTTTCTGGATTTTTGTTGTTGTTGTTCTGTCTCTCACTGTTCAAATAAACCTACCATTAAAATTATAGACTGATCATTCCTTTCTTAGTGGGCAAATATACAAAATCAGCAGGGGATCAAATACTTTTTTTTCCCCCACTGTATTCTAGACAACATAATAGCAGGAATCTTTTAGAAGTCATAATCATATTGCTGCACTGTGAATCAACATAGAGCCCTAAATACCAAACTTCAATGCTGAAACACTCTGCCCTAATGCTAATGTAACCACAAATGTTATTCATTATGGTTTAACCGGATCGACTTGATGTTTTACACATATGTGTGGAGGCGAATGGACCTCAGACTGAAATCTCAGAGAAAATCTCCCAGAATCCCGGTGAGCTGTTTGCATGTCTGATAAGGGTATTACGGCTGTTTGAGCTAAATGCTGTCTCGTGGACATTTCCGCTGAGTATTGTGGCATTATCTAATCTCTGTGGCTCACTGTGGTATGTGCGGTGCTCATGGTCTAGGTGCCCCCCCCCACACACACACACACACAGAGTGAATGACTGATAAATGTGTTTTTCAGAAGAGAAACGATGGTGAGGGCTGTTGGCAAACATTTCAACTGAGGGAGTTCAAGGAATCAGAATAGCATGCGAGGTTTATGTTATGCAGTTAATTAGGCAGGAAGTCTATAACAAAACAAAAACTTTACAACACAGGCATAAGCATGGAAAAACCTTATAGAATAATATAAGTATATACTGTCCCCTCTAAAACTATTGGAATGTTAAGGCCAATTCAATTGTTGTAACCTTTACCTGGTATCAGATCACCCAATTCTTAGGCGAGCAAAAAAACAGGAATTTATTAGGTCTTGAAGTAAATTAAAGTAAATACAACTTAATATTAAACTGTTGGTTTCTTTTTTTGTGATGCTTTTCCAGGCTTTTACTGCAGCCTCTTTCAGTTGTTTTTTATTTTGGGGGAAGGGGGTTCAGTCTACAACAAAAACAAATGAATTGGCCTTGCTGTTTCAATTATTATATAATAGGAACTACATGTCATAGATACACACACACACACACACACACACACACACACACACACACACACACACACACACACATATATATATATATATATACACACACACACACACACACACACACACACACACACACACACACACACACACACACACACACACACAGTATCTCACAAAAGTGAGTACACCCCTCACATTTTTGTAAATATTTGATTATATCTTTTCATGTGATGACGCTGAAGAAATTACACTTTGCTACAATGTAAAGTAGTGAGTGTACAGCTTGTGCAACAGTGTAAATTTGCTGTCCCCTCAAAATAACTCAATACACAGCCATTAATGTCTAAACTGCTGGCAACAAGAGTACACCCCTAAGTGAAAATGTCCAAATTGGCCCAAAGTGTCAATATTTTGTGTGGCCACCATTATTTCCCAGCACTGCCTTAACCCTCTTGGGCATGGCGTTCACCAGAGCTTCACAGGTTGCCACTGGAGTCCTCTTCCACTCATCCATGATGACATCACGGAGCTGGTGGATCCCAACCATGAATGCCAACATGTACTGTGACATACTGAAGCAGAGCATGATCAGGATGCAGTATTCCAGCATGACAATGACCCCAAACACACCTCCACGATGACCACTGCCTTGCTAAAGAAGCTGAGGGTGAAGGTGATGGACTGGCTAAACATGTCTCCAGACCTAAACCCTATTGAGCATCTGTGGGGCATCCTCAAAAAGGTGGAGGAGCACAAGGTCTCTAACATCCACCAGCTCCACAATGTCATCATGGAGGAGTGGAAGAGGACTCCAGAGGCAACCTGTGAAGCTCTGGTGAACGCCATGCCCAAGAGGATTAAGGCAGTGCTGGAAAATAATGGTGGCCACACACAATATTGACACTTTGGGTTCTGTTTGGACATTTTCACTTAGGGGTGTACTCTCTTTTGTTGCCAGCGGTTTAGACATTAATGTCTGTGTGTTGAGTTATTTTGAGGGGACAGTAAATTTACACTGTTACACAAGCTGTACACTCACTACTTTACATTGTAGCAAAGTATCATTTCTTCAGTGTTGTCTCATGAAAAGATATCATCAAATATTTACAACAATGTGAGGAGTGTACTCACTTTGTGAGATACTGTATATATACACACATATAAACACACGTGAATTTTTCATAACAGCAGCTCTGACAATAGTGCAGCTATTAATTTTATACACACAGCAAAAACTGATAGCCCCATTAAGTTATGTGAACTTATTTCATTTCATCATTTCATTTCATACAGAACTCAAGTTTATAAGTTTTCCACAATTAAACGTAAAGTAATCCACTGTCTTGACTGGTAATACTTGTAAAATGTAACTTTTTCAGTTGAAACAAAGGTTATCTTCAGCTTGAATTTACTCATGTTTTTATGGCAGCAGGTGAACTTCAGTGCAGTAACAGTTAATTCACGGACACTTGTATGGCGGACACACCACATAAAAGGATTCAGAAATGTGTGTAATTGTTGATATGGTGAAATTTTCTGTAAGGAGATGTTTATTTATGGACACTTATAGCTGGAACTACCTCTTCAAGACCGAGGAGTTTTCCATTTTTTAGCGGTTTCTCTGTAACACGAAGTGTGGTCTTTTGTTTTTGTTTTTTTGTCTTATTAGTTTCAACAGAAAGTGACTGGATGAATGTTTAATAGCTGCTAGAACACAACAGAAGTTGTTTTCGTAGAATCTCCACAACATTAATGCAATTTAATTAATAAAACTAATTAATACAAATTGCTGGGGTATAAGAGGAACAAAACACTTCAGGACATAATATTATAGGAAAATAATCAACAAGGTGGTAACCATAACTCTGCTTCATCACACCACCCCATTATATTGTCATATAACAGCACAACCAAAGTATTTTCTTCCTCACTTATTAACAGATAAACAGTGGTATGTTTAAAAAGTAGAAATAGAAATCTCCTAATTGCTCTAGATTTACTTTTTAAAAACAATATTCTGAAATGAATCCTGTTAGATTCCTGTTCACTGTCAATGTCAATAATTTATGAAAACATCTCTTGTGAATATTGATATGTACTTATAAACTCCTCATGTAGTTGTTGTAAATAATGTTACCACAATACCGCTAATTAATGTCCCTGGATACATATTTTCTTATCAGTGCCTCTGATACATGTTCATCATAATCCTTATGTTCAGGCTGAATAATAAATGCTTATAAATACATAAACAACATGATAGAGGGTGCTGTTCCCTTGCTCACTCATTCCTGAGATTGGATGTGTCCCTCCTTATTAAGAATATAATTTGATCAAATCCTTAAACAATCAAAGAAACCTCATAAACTCCAGATTTAAATTCTTTACTGATATAACTGTACACATGTACACGATTAATCTCACTGTAGTTAATGAATAACATGCTTTAAGATAAATAAATTAATAATAAGACAGGACGTTAAATAGTTAAGAATACATATCGTATCTATGCATTCCTAAAAGCCATACTTTGTTATTTTAGTCCTATGACACTGATACATTACATCCTGAATTGGCACCGATAATGTGATGTTGACAGAGCTGAAAGGTGCCTGCACTCACAATTACTCCATAAATCATCCCACAATCTATATTTCACACTGTATGCTGCCTAAAACTGAATCGGCCTCATTAACGAGCAATGTTTTTTTCTCTGATGTCACACACTGTGTGGACTTTTACATTAGTCATGCAGAAGCAATTGTTTTAACAAGCTTCTGCATCTAATATTAACTCAGGCAAGGTAGTGAATGCACGTCCACGTATTTTAGGCTTGGAATCTGGACGATGTGCAAGGCAGAGTCTAAAGATGTACTTAAGATGAAGGAGTTAAGGTTAGTATTTGCTTTGTTGTTGATTGGTTTGTCTCTATATTTGGAAGGCTCATGATCTGATGGCATGTAGACATAGTAGATCAAAATCTGGTCCTGTTGTCTGTCAAATTTCAATAGGTCACTAGCAAAAGTCATGAGACAAGATAACTAACCAGGTATGAATCCTGAAATGCCTGCACAACGAGAAGCTTAACTTTGATGTATCAAGTCTGTACCTCACTGCATGAGAACGCACATCAGAAACATTTTGTTTTGTTTTGCTTTGGCGGCGTTGCCTAGCAACTGTTGTTCTTTGAGGGAAATCCTCGCGTGTGAGCACACCTTGGCTTGTCACATTCGCTGTCTTTTCTTCTCAGGATCACCTAAGGACATCAATCTCGCTCTCTTTCTCTTTCAGGACAGAGCTGAATCACCTACAGCTCTTCTTCTTCCAATCACAACATCAACATTTCACCATACTACAAGGCATAACTGTAACCTACTGAAAACTGTGACTTAAAACTTCAAATCTAAATTTAAATATGTAATAAATCTGACCTTAATTGCCGGTGGAAAAAATTTAGAAATGAGCAAACAAGGATACATAAATTGCACTCTGACAGTACAGCCTGGAGCTTTAAATGATTACAGATCAGTATTTCTGGATGAGCCTAAAGTGCCTAGACCCTTAGGCTATAAAGGCAATAAAGGAATGCCCATGCATGCACTCTCTCACACACATGCTGTTAACTGCGGTTGTAGAAAGCGTGATAATAAAGCAATGAGACTCTTTGAGACAGCTCGCAGCAGGCTAGCAAGACTGACTGTAAGGCTCGTGTGTTCATTTAATTTTATTGTCATGCTGTTTTTTATAATCTTGCTCATGAGGCATGTTGACTGTGATCACAAGCTTGTACAACTTTAACCCTATCATGTCAGGATCATTGAATACATTGTCTTAAGAGCGGTGCTGCTTCTCGATTGTGAGCTGAGATGTAGTATAAAGTGAGGCTTTAGTGTGCATGTGTATGTGACATTTTGGCTTTACTTGTCTGCACTACAACCAACCAGAGTGTCCTAATCATGTCAGTGATGTGTTTAATGATTCTGTTGCTAATCTGTTCCTAATTCGTGTACACTGTTATTGCTAGTGCAGTTACCATGTTGTTTAATAGCACAAATGAACAAGGAATCTCAAACATAAGAGATAACATTCAGGTTTCTCTGTTTGCTCCAGAAAATAAACAGTAATAACTTTTTTTCATTAACATTTTCCAGCGATGTTCAACATCATATTAATGAGAAATCCAGTGTCAAAGTAGTGGAGACGTTGGTGTAGATGTTGGACCATCTACACCAGGTAATCAAACAGCATTGTGGGTATATTGGAAACCAATAACAAAATGAAAATACACCAACATATCAATGACAGACGTTTAAACTAAAAAAGTACATTTATTAGATAAATAATGCATGCCATTATATAAGATCACATGTTAATTATAAAGATTAGTATTCAGGGTGGATTTTTCCTTTAATGTAGGCCTGAAAGGGTTAATCATCCTCCGTTGAGTTCAGTCATACATCTGTTTTGTTTTGTACACACTTCTACGTCACATTTATGTCATAAGGGGTTTCCTTGCTACATTTCTGTTTTTGTTATACTCAACGATGTATGTACTACTGATTGCAGATGACAGATATGATAAGCAAACCAAAATGAAAGCCCCACATGAGTTTCACCTTCCATGGGACTTGAATATCTCATCCATTTCATGTTGGCATTTCATATCATATCAATACAGATCAGTGACGTGCGGTGAGGTTCGTGGTGGGGAGGCACTGACTCTTTCAAAGGCAGATTTACAAATATATGAATCCAACACATTAGCATACATTCACCATTCAACCTGCTGCTTGCACATTGACTACTGGTTATGTTTCATATCAGCATTCTTTACACACACATAGGTAAAGTACAGATTTGGCCAAAGAAAAACGTTAAATTTATTGCAGATCAGGGAGAGAGCATTTGCTCTGCACCCTCATGTGTGTTCTTAATTTGCCATCACAATTCCACAATTCATACTCAATCAATACAAATGACAGTATATACAGTCCACAACAAAAAAAGACAAATGTAGTTTTATTCATTAAAACAACTTTTTTTTCTTATTTTGTTTTATGTATATATATATATTTTTATCATTAAAAAGGGCTGGTCTTTTATTTTTGTCGTTAACTGTACAGCAGTTGATGCATGGTCTTACTTTTACCCTATTTCTTTACCTTATTTTAGGTTTAGGCATTGGTCTTCCATTATTTATCACTTCCAGTTTTGATTGAAAGTCCAGTTTTGAGAAATGTTTTAGCTTTATATATATATATATATATATATATATATATTATATTATCTTCCATTTTTGCAGTCAGGCCAAAAAATTTTTTAACGGACTGATGCGTGCACTTAACTTTTGACATATTACTCACAATGCCATTTGTCTGTAATACGTGAAGAAGAACAATAGCAGAACAAGCCCGTACACTCACACACGCCCCCTTCAGTGAGGCAGAGGTACTGCCTGCCTTCTCTCCTGCTTTTTCACTGGTGCGTTTTATCAGATCAGATAGACTAATAAGTTATACAGATATGTTAAATACATGTCCTAGACTATGGAATGTGAGGATATATAATAAAAGTGTGTACAAACATTACTTTGGTGACATACAGAGAGATCAATTGCACATGCTCAAGTAGAGTAAAAAAAAAGAGCAGCTCAATCCAGTTTGTGAGGGATTGCGCAATCCGAGAGGAGGCTCAGCTCGTCGCTGCCTCCCATTGCGTCTTTCCCCCGTACTTGAACAGGAAAATACACACATTCAGTGATATTGACTATAAAAGTCATTGGAATGATTGGGATCACACATTAATTACATTTCTATCACAGATCAGTGGACAAATATTTATTTCTTTTTTTTTTTTTTTTGCTGATAACTATTTTTATTGATTTTCATACACTTTTCAGAGTACAACAAAATATATCAACATTTTTTACCCCGAAAACAGCCCCTTACTTATGATTCATGTACATGTGATTCAATTACATATGATTCATTTTCATAAATCCATAGAGAATCAAACTTTTAACCCCAGCAACATACCCCCCCCCCCACAAGATTTATATACAATTCATTTATATATGATTCATTTATATGTAATTTTACATGTGGTTCATTTACATGATTCATTTTAAACCC
>JAFFST010050072.1:132261-143081 GCA_022414735.1 Noturus placidus | reverse complement strand
ATGATCTTTAATACAACGGTGAGTCTCCTGTAAAAATACTATATCGGAGTTTTTAAAAGTTTCAAATATATAAAATATATAAAAACCTTAGATCTCTTAACAGTATTACCCATACCGATGACGTTCCAACTTATAAATCTTAAAAGGCGTGCCTGGCTAGCCGTGCTGGGATCAATATCACTACTATCAGCGCTTTGAGAAGCTACTTTTAAAGGCGCTTTATAAAATAAAGACTTATTATTATTATTAATAACCATCTAATAAAGTAAACCATAGGGATATAAATAGTCAATTAGAGCCGGAGTGATTTCCCCTCCCCCCAAACCCAGACACCCAAAGTCTCCATAACCCAAAGGAGACAGCAGTGTATCCCCCTACAAATAAAGTTGTCCACACTGAGACAACCACTCGGAAAGAACGCTGAACTAACCAACCCTTACCAAAACTAAACATTTCAGTAAGAGAAATCCCCTACTGACTTCAAATCTGATAAACAGTCTGCGCACAATTTAATGTCCTTAACTTAAAAAAAAAACAAAAAACAAAAAAAACACGCCGCTGTGCAGGTGATGCACTTCATTCTGATATCAAGAGTTTAACATAGTCTCCTGCCTCCTCTGCTGAAATAAAGTCCTTCTGGACACCGTTATGTGTAATGCGAAGCCGAGCTGGGTGAAGTATTCCATACCGAGCGCCCTCAACATCACGAAGTTGACGCCGAACCTCATTAACTGCAGCTCGAGCCCGAGCTATCTTAGGTGTATAATCAGGAAAAACAGAAATAATCAAATTCTATAATAGTGAAATCTACACACAATAGCTCGTGGTCGTTCATCAGGCTTGGGCTTCGCCTGAAGGGTCTGGTGGGACCGGTCCAAAACCAGCTCCTTCTCCAGACCAAACGCCTCTTTTAACAAGGCCGCTACAGCAGCAGTTGTTCACGTATCAGAACCTTCTGGAACGCCCATTATTCGAACGTTATTGCGCCGTGACCTCGTCTCCAAATCCTCACATTTATTCTGTAATTGAGCCACGGTCGCAGTGAGACTCTCGCTGGTAGACTTCATGTGTGCTATGTCATGTGTAAGCGCATGCTCCATTTCCCCAACCGTACCTTTTAGCGCTGAAATGGCGGCCTCGGTAACAACTTTATCATCAACCTGCTGTGTTTTCACAACATGCAGGTCAAGCTGAATAGCAGACAGCGCTTTCTTGAGAATCTCCTGGAGCTCCGTATTAAAAATATCAGCAATATCCTTCCTCAGTGAAGCCAACAGCTCAAGCTTGAGTGCGGCGAGATCAAAGTCACCGCTCGGCAACGCGGATTCAGGGGGAGAGGACGTGCGCGCACTCAGCCTCAGTCGTGTTTGAATGCCACCTCGGGTTTTCGTATTCTTTCCAGACATTTTAACGTGACAAAATTTTAATTATAAGCAAAGATAAGGAGTAAAATAAGTTAAAGTATATTATATGACCAAAAAGTGCAAATTAAAATTTTAATCGAAATCAGCAGGAGCCTCCAGCTTCGCGTCCCACTCCATTCGAACCCGAATTTGAACTCTATTTCTTTCTTTTTAATCATTATTTGTTTTTTACATTTCAGGCACTGCCTCCCCTGCTTCCCCTGACTGCACGTCACTGATACAGATCATACACTGAAAATCACTGATTGAAAATAGACCAAATAAAAATCATCTCATATGAGCCGGGGGAGAAGTGCTTGCACTTTTCTATTTGAAGAAGTCACTTTTGGTTTGTCTACATGGGTTTCTAGAGCAGACATTACTTCATTTTGTCTCAGTATTTGTTTTAAGTGCAGAATGACAAACTGTATGTACTGTATAATACAGGATGTACACACACGGACGTGGCTATTATTGCTTTAGGAAAAGTCACAGGCTTAAGTCACTTGCAGTACAGCTGCTGAATTTGGTTTGACCAAAATTAACAGGTCATTTTTACATCTGGTTTGCCTATAATTTCACTGCAAAAAAAATTATATAATCTTATAAAGCAATTATATAATCTTATTTAGCCTGTTTTAGATGCATTTACACTTTTGTAGTCTTGGCAAGACTTCACAAAAATGTTATGACACAACAGGGTATAAACAGACAAACTAATCAAGGAATAAACACAGAACAGGTGAGCACATCATATGTGCCATCACTGCTGAAAAAACAACAACAATAGAAACCATCACAGAAATTCTGATGGTTTCCACTACAAATACCATTCAAACCATCAGCTAACCATTAAAACCATCACGATTACCATAATAGGTCCTTTATGGTATCCATTAGACATAACATTCAGCAATAGAACTCAACAAATTACCAGTACAGGCCCACAGGGACTATTACAGTTTGCATTAAAACCAATACAATTTCTGTTATTCTGAAAATTCAATTAGTTTTTTTTTTCAGCAGGGATGCGATGTGAGGAGGAATTTGTGAAGCAGAGCTACCACTGTGCTAATGTTATTCTAATAGGAAGGTGAACTCATAAAACACTTGCTATCCAAGTGGCTAAAGTCATGAGAACAACAGGGAAATATGGATGCTGAGCATTAGCTAGCTAATGGCCTGAGGCAAATGATTTAGCTAGCTAGCACGTAACTGTTATAGCGTTTATATACCTAAACAATGTCTAGGCAGAGTAATGACAGAAACAGTGCCAGTGCAAATGAGACAAAATAAACATTTCCTTAGAAGTGATGGTGAATTTATACAAAACCCTGTATAACTAAAATTACACTAATTATAACTTAGCATCAACTGCTAACTCAAGGATTTAATTAGAACAGCTTTTATGTCACTGATATGGACAATGTAAAGACAGAGTGAAAGTGAAAAGAAGACAAAACCTGAGAATGTTTTCCTCAGATATGTTGATACAAGACCAACAGTTTAGCTAGCTAACAAACACTTGTTGACAATGTAAAAGCAGCGTGACAGTAAAAATGTGACAAAGCAGCCAAGAACATTAACATTTTGTGTTGGTTAATTGCTCAGACGTGTTATTCTTGGTGAATTGCTAAGTAAAGACTCAATACTAAAATAGCCTAAACTATTAACCCAAGGCTGTAGTTAGCACATAGATTTTTATTTCATTGAACAATGTAAAAGGCCAATAATTTTGCTAACTAGCATGCATATAGCTTGTATATCTTTTATATGGACAATGTAAAGGCAGAGAGACACTAAAAATATGACAAATCTCTCGGAAATCTCCACATCTTCCTCAGATCTGTTGGTAAATTACTACGAAAAGACTCCTGGGAACTAAAATAACTGTAATTAAGATTAGCATCAATTACTAGCTGAACTCCCATTTGTTCCGTCATACTGAGGAATGTATACAGTTCATCACAACTTGTGTCCTCAGAAACATTTTGATTTGAATAGTGCAAGAATATGGAATTGTCTAGAATTCTGATGTAAAACCAAGCCATTATATTATTAATCTTAATCCCCAGCTACCTCAGGTGTTGCTACATGCGTATCTCTATCTATATCTTTTTATGTCCCCACATCCCCACCTGCTCCTCCTGAAAGACATCCTTCCCCAAACCACAGGAAAAACCTCATGTCCCGCAATCCTGCACCATGAAGTTTTTTTTTTTTTTTTTTAGCCCTAACGTCTTTAAAGAGGAGTAAAAATAAACTATGGTGAGACATGTGCTTTTCATCTGGGATCATGAGAGGAGGGGATCGGCAGAAAGTAGCCCTCATTGTGTCCCATTTACTCAGTTATTATGATTAAGGCCAAACCAGCATACAATTTATAGATGATACTGTTCAAATAAGAGAGTACGCTGTATAGACGAAAGGAGCGGGTGAGGTGGAAGAGAAGGGCCTTTATGGAGGGAAAAGACGAGTTAAAAATAAACTACATATCCCACATAAAAGACTCCAAAGATAGGATGTTAAAAACCAAGGACACACTGGAGTGATGACTGAGGCAGTAAATAGTTAGCCGCTAAAGACAGGGAAGCATCTTAATACTTAATTTATAGCAGTGAGCATGTGTGTGTGTGTGTGTGTGTGTGTGTGTGTGATAATGTTTTATATTATCAAGTCTAGGTGTAATTTAAGCTTCATTAATCATTCTAAGCACACACAATGTGTCACTCAAAAGAGCAGCTCTGAATTTATCTTGCACCGCATTGACATTTGATGATTAGAAAAATAAATACTAATAATCAAACATGGATTAAAATGGCAGCAGACATTGCTTATGGATTAATATTTCTGAAAAGTGTTATCATGCACCCTAGTTAAACAGTGTGTTGACTCTTCTTTTTTTTTATTCACAGATGAGTCAGTCTTCAAATAATATGCCCAAGTGTTCGATCAATATCCTCGGACAAAGAATTAGGAAGGAGGTGAAGTCTTACGGAGGGCACATACCAAACAGGAGACGGAGGATCATATAAGAGGTGGTACGACTCCAAAACTTCTGAATGATTAATCTTTATAATGCCATGAGCAGACTCCCTGTCTGCTTGTTCACCAGCATAGATGTGTTCAAATTTTTTTATTATATTGAATGCAGTCTATTATTGAGACATGGCTAGCAGTTAGCACAATGCTCAACTGAAGGATATACTGTAAGCTTCAATTATTTAGTAGCTACATTAGTCTTGTAGCTCCAGTGAAAAATTAAAGAAGCAAACTATAGACAACAAGCCTGTTTTGACTGACAGGTAAGGAATAAAACACTTGTGCTGTTGTAGTAAAATAATCAACGGCCTGACGAAGCTAGTGTTACCACGCCGAAGTGGATTATTTTCTGATATCAGCATGTACCAAAGTCATTTATTTATATTTCATTTGTTTTATGTATTAAAGAACAATACATCATAATTTGTATCCTTCTATAGTTATAAGTAATGTTGTGGAATGTTTGTGAAACAAGTTAGTACCCATTATAACCTTGCATTATAACAGTATAAGTAGTTGTTCCCTCAGCAATTAAATAAAACAGCCAAACAAACAAAAACATAACTTATCATCCTACAAAGAACCTGAAATCCTCATATTGTTAAATAACAGCATGTAACATAATCCATTTTTATCCCTTTATGACTAAGGTGTTACTATAGGAACTATAAGGTATTAGAACAAACAGATTAAAGTGCACCTATTATGGTTTTTCAGATATTACCTTTCATGTAATGTGTTCTAGAGCTGTTTGTGAATGTAAAAAATATGCAATGTTTAAAAAATCAAAGCGCATGGCAAAGAGTTATTGACTCCCAAAAGAAGGAACCGATTCTGAACAGCTGAAACGAGTCGTTAGTGATTCCAGACTTGCTTCCTGTACTAACCTACGTAGGTCTGGTCTTTTTTTTCAGAAGGAGCTGAAACTCGTTATGGTAGTGGAAGTTTCCTTTTCGACACACGCTTACAGCGGTAGACTAATCACAACAAACTGGGACATTTGACCAATCAGAGCAGAGTACACTCTCTGAAAGGAGGAGTTTAGGATGAATCCTTTAGAACAGATCATTGAACGAGTTGTTTGTGACACTGGGGGGATATAGTAATGCTGCAATTTAAATTATGAGCACATTAAAGTGTTTTTTGTCCTTAGATGCATGTAAATCTATTGTATGAGACCTTTAAAACAAAATTAGGCACGTTTCAAAACCATAATAGCTGCACTTTAATATGAATCTGTGATTTGCAGCTGCACTACTTTCAGAGCTGCTGTTAAAAAATGACTCACCATCTGATTAATCAGATTTGAGAATTCACAGCACTGTGGTATCACGGTCAATATTGTGTACATTTCACATTGTACACTTAAATTTGAGTCTGTTTAAAATCAATTCACATTGTACCTTTTATTATTGTGAGTTCCGTTTTACACATTACAGCATAAGGAAGGAGAATGTCATGTTTATGAGTGGTTAATATTTGTCCAGGGATTAGGGCTTGAAATAGCTTTCATTCTGAATAATTCAAAGTATTATGGACAGCTCCCTTTTTCCTTAAAACTCCTGTCATAAAAAAATATTCTTTATGCTGATAAAATTTCAAAATGCAGTAAGATATGAAAGGCTTTTTACAACTGTGTCAGTGTAACATCCGAAATAGCATGTAATCATTTCTGTCTGTGCTATGACATTGAACGTTTTCCTGCCCAAGTGCTCGGTGATTAAAACGTCCCATTCTGCAATATGCATTTCATTTACACTACACTTCATAGCACACTTCTCATGGGAAGAGCTGTGAACTTACACATGAAACCAATATCATTGTTATTACCTGACAGGAGGTCAAAAGTACAGTCTCGCATTCAGGGGACATATTTCCGAGACCCCCTCTGAACCATTACAAGGCTTATTATATCACATCAGAAAGGTAATGTGGACAAACGCATATGAGAGTGCTTTTCCTCCCTCAGGGGTGAGCAGCTGTCAAAGCTGCAAGGTGAGCAAAACAGCTGACCTGAACTCTGAAAGGACATGGATGCTGTGCTTGTGGGATTTGTTCTGAAAGCACCGTAACATTGTCATCCGTAATAACTTTCATAATCTTTTAAAAATTAATGTTGTAATATCAGTTCATGAGGATTCATGAAGTTTATCAATATGTTTAATTACGTTTGTGAGATTCCATGCCATCAGATACTGGGAGTATTGCCAGTATTGGGAGTTTTGACATCAAAATAAAGAGTTATTGTTGATCTTTTCATATTTTGTTTTAAAAATTTCACAAAAATACTCTGCTCACATGGATATAAAACAATAGCAAACACAACACAGGTTTATCAAAGAAAATATTTGTTAAATATAGGTGTGCATCAATTATTGGCACCCCTATGAATTCATATGAGGAAAATATATTTGAAGTATATTCCCATTGATATTTTAAATTTATATTAGCACACCTCACTAGGAACAGGAAATTGTTCAACTATGACTAACTGTTTCAGAGGGGTATACATATGAGGTAACATATAAGCCAAATTTCCTTAGTTATTCATAACAATGTGTAAGACCAAGGAATATTGCTGTGATGTCTACTTTTTTATCAGTTTGTAGTTACATTTAATCTTGTGGAATATCTGCAAAACAACTTACCACGTTTGTTATAGCAGTTTTAAACAGTTGTTCTCTCACTGTTCACTCTTTATTTCTCTTTTTTCAAAACTAATAAAGACAACAACAACAGCAAAAAAAAAAACAAAAAACAAAAAAAAAAACATGCAAACCACTCTGCCCTGAAAATTTTCCATTGGTGGTACAGTTACAGCTTTACCTCTGATTGTTAAAAAACGCTGACTCTGGAGACTCCTTCCATAAATGTTTAATTTTTCTTTGTGCTATAACAACACAAGATACAATGAGTACAATGAGTTGTTACTATGAAAACAATAACATTAGGTTGCGTGCATTAATATAAACCTGTGTTTTCCTTACAGTCAGAACTACTGTCAGAGCTGATGTTATAAAAACTGACTCAACACCTTCTGACTAATCAGGTTCAAGAATTAATATATTATAAGCTAGTTACATTTAAGCCTGAAAAGCTTAAACCTGTGTGTCAGACAGAGTGATGAAATACGACAGGAGATTTGAAAATTACTGATAGAAAGCATCAACACATGAAATGTTTGTACCTGAACAGACTCAGACATTAATTTACATTCTATCTGTGTATTTTGCATTACACCACTGGTATGCCTTTCTTGTTTTTTTTTTCTCCATCAATGACTCATCCTGGAATGTGATGGCTATGATGAGTGCAATCAGCCGCAGACATGGCAATGACAGGATCTAACGTCTTTTCAGAACCATCAAGACCACAGATCCTCTTCTACAGCCCATTCATTCAGGTTTACAGTAAAGTGGAAAGAGAAAAGGATATCAGCATGTAAAGAAGGGATTTCTTGCCTCTTGGTGAGAGTCTGTCAGCACTTACTGCTGAAAAATCCTCTAATATTGCTTTGGTTTTTTTTCCTCAATGAGCACTAATTTAGAGCAATAAATATTAACAGGAAATAAAATACAACCAAAATGTCTTAACATTGAAATCTACTCAGGATCATTGTGTACATTCCATCAACAGCCCATACACATTACTAATATGTCTCAGGATTCATCTCAGGTTTGTTTAATTAGTTTGTTTTTAAACCAGTGACTCAGTCTGGAATGAGAAATAATGAAACGTTCTGATCTATTATTGTGAATTCTGTCAACCACAAGAGTGATAGAGTTTTTTAAGTCATCCTTGCAAACTAAAGCTATTTTTTGGTGTTACATGCATTCTTTTAGCAGACGCTGTTATCCAAAGCAAACATTAAGCTGAACAAAAGAGGGTTATGAGTCTCGCTTAAGGGTCCAAGACTGATACATTTGGCATTTGATTTCAGTTAAAATAGAACTTCCTGGTACAGCAGGTAGTGGTGCTGTCTCACAACTCCAGAGTTCCAGGTTCAATCCTGAGCTTGGGTTTCTGTCTGTGTGTATTTTCACATGTTCTTCTCATGTGGGTTTCCTTCAGGTTCTCTAGTTTTCTCCCACCTCCCAAAAACATGCTGGCAGGTAAAAATTGCCGAAATTGTCCAAATTGTCCCTAGATGTAAACAAGAGTGTGAAAGTTTGTTTGAGGTACTCTGCAATGGAATGATGTCCCATCTAGGGTGTATTCCCACCTCACATCCATTGATCTTGGGAAAGGCTCTGGATTTACCCTGACTCTAAACTTAGCAAAAATTGAAAGCATTCATGAATTTGCATTTCATTAGTCTTTCAAAACGGACCTATAGGATTCGGCATAGAGTCTGATATGTTTTCCCCAAGCTTTTCTTATGGCCAAGAATCATTTGCTTTAACAAGAAAAAGGCAACTTGAGTGACATGATAAACGACCAACTACTACTTTTCTCATAGCCTGTCAGCAAAGAAATGAGGTCTCATTTACACTATTGCTTCAATCTAAACTCTTAAGTAACCTTTAATGACGGGTTTCTGATGGGATAAAAAAAAAAAATCCAGTGACTACTGTGTTCCTCTGAAAAACTCATTGTGTTCAAAAGTTTGTTTTCTTGATTGAATCCAGTGCAGGGACGTGCATACAGCCAATCAGATTGCAACATTGAAGATTTGGAAAAGTGTACAAAAGATATCAAATGCTACATCTGAGGGTCTGAAGCCGAAACTACAGTATCATTTATTAGGTTGTAGTTTTCAACTAACATTAATTAACATTAGCATATAGCTGTTTGTTTTGATAGCACAGCAGAATTTATAGAACTGTAGGCAGTAGATACAAACAGAAACTCATACTTTTTTTTTATTTGGATGTAAGCCATGCTCATGTCAGCAGTTGCTTCACTTCTAGGTTTGGACTGAGAAATCAAGGCTATCTGAACGCTTTACAACTAAAATCTTGAATTTCCCACTCAAGGATTTTTAGTTAGAATTCTGAATTACAATTATATAAAATTCCTATTAAGTATAATGCAACATGAGCTTTTAAACTACAACTGCTCACTTTTAAATATTAAAAGTCTCTAAACGCAACACAGTTTATATAAAACAAAATCCCCTAATGAAGTGATAGATTTCATAAAACCTATGAGAAAATTCCTCACAATAATGCAATATTATCTTTCCCGGCTCCATATGCGGAGCCGTGAGTGGCCGTTCTGCTACCAAGGACAAAACATTTAGAACTGGAGCGCTCCAAAACATGTTTGCTTTTGTCCCAAGTCACGTTGTAATCCTGAGCTGTGAATTTGTTCTAGTTTGATCTGCACATGAGCTCTCTGCGCGATCATCAAACAACCCGACTGAGCGCAGTTAGGAACATTCCTCGCCAGTTTAATTTGACTTCAAATAATCAGAGGCCGTTCAAAGAGTTCCTACAATATAATCTGACCAGGGTTCGGGAGAATTATGCACCTTACATCACTAAAACAGCGAACATCCCCCCACTGCGTCGGCTTTGAATGGGTCAAGAATAATATTAGCCCACATACAAGACCTCATAAATCTATTAGGAAAATATTCAAGTGGTTAAAAAGCTGTGGATTTGTTTCACATTTGTTTCAGAGTGGTTATTGCAGTTCATGGACATAGGGTGAACTCAGAGGACTGTTCAGAGAGGAGTGTACTGAGATGCCTCTGTGTTCCAGGAGACATTCCAATGCACTTGATTCCCACGAGAAAATGTTTTACTCAGTTCTTATGAATGCTGCAGGATGACCTATTTTCATACCTGTTTGTTTTTGATGTTGCTGTTTTTACTTTTGTAACGTGTAACCATGCCTCATGCGTCAAACTTCAATAACGAATGAATCCCACATTGTTCTCTCATCTGTCTTTGAACACTCTGTGCAAATACTCACACTGTGAATGGAAAATATTTTACTCAAAGCTCTACATGCATGATTTGGTGCACCTCTGCATAAAGAATGATCGAGGGCGTCCAACTAATTGCAATTTTAAAAATTAGTTTTTGGAACCAAGCAACAGTACCTGCCAAAAATAGTGAAAAATACTGAATAGTATCTTTTATTCCCCTCCAAACAAAATTTATGAAAACCTTATGGGCTTCAGGCAGATTTCATTTATAATTGGTGAAAATTAAAGAAATAATTCCAAACAAAAATAGTGAAAACATGCATTGAGATTTCTCCACTCGTAGCAAGGTTAAATTTGGTGTTCCACAAGGTTCTGTTTTAGGCCCACTACTTTTTACTTTATATATGCTACCTCTAGGTCAAATTATTCGTAAACATGGAATTAGTTTCCACTGTTATGCTGATGATACACAGCTGTATGTTTCAGCGAAGTCAGAAGAC
>JAFFST010050072.1:121523-132088 GCA_022414735.1 Noturus placidus | reverse complement strand
TCTGGATGTTCCAATAGAAACATAAAGAAACTCCAGCTAGTCCAGAATGCAGCTGCTAGGGTTCTAACTAGAACCAAGAAATATGACCACATCACCCCGATCTTATCCACACTGCATTGGCTCCCAGTTAAATCTCGCATAGATTTTAAAATACTATTATTAACCTATAAAGCACTAAAAGGTCTCGCACCACAGTATTTAAGCGATCTTTTGGTCTTCTATGATCCTCCACACCCACTTAGATCCACAGATGCAGGTTATTTGACTGTACCGCGAATAGTGAAGGCTACAGCAGGGGGAGGAGCTTTCACTCATAGAGCTCCACAGTTATGGAACAGTCTTCCATTTAGTGTTCGGGACTCAGACACAGTCTCGGTGTTTAAGTCTAGACTTAAAACGTATTTATTCACTCCAGCCTACCCTGACTAGACTTTCCATCATGCTAAATCCCAGTCTTAACAATCTTTTCTCTCCCTCTCTCCTTCTGCCGAGCTACACATGAGTTTATGGAGATGTTGGAGATCCTGGTCCTTTCTGCTCTCCGGACCTGCATGATCGGTCTCGGAGGTCCTACATCTGGATGGAGCTCTCATCTACTCCAAATCCAGACTGCTGGGACAAAGGCTTCTTCTAAGCCAAACATAGTACATATAGATCAATAATGATCACTTTAATAATACATGTTGTTACCCAGATGAGGATGGGTTCCCTTCTGAGTCTGGTTCCTCTCAAGGTTTCTTCCTCTAAAACACACAAGGGAGTTTTTCCTTGCCATTGTCGCCACTCAGTGTCTTGCTCAGTTGGGATTAATTTTTCACTTTTACTGTGTGTATACTGTGTTTATATTCCTGTAAAGCTGCTTTGAGACAATGTCTATTGTAAAAAGCGCTATACAATTGAATTGAATTGAAAAATATGCTTGATTCCTGATAGACATGTGCAAATTGAAACTATTATTTAACACCTGAAAAATAATTCCTAGCAAGAAATATTGTAAAATATTCTGCCTATACAATATTCTGCTAGATTTATTCCAAAATAAACCTGGACATTATGCTAAATTCAACTTAACTCAGGAGCGGAAATACTGAACTTTTAATTTTGAAAAAGCTAACTATTAGAAATTACATAGTTTTCAAGCTCTGTGCATTCAAGCTACAACATGGGGAATAAACTTGGACATTTCCATGAAAGCTAAAAAGTTGAAATTGAATTTTAAATGAATCAGGCATACGAAGCACATTTCTAATCGCAATTTAATCAAATTGCGATTCAAATGTATACATTGCTACATGCATGATTGTTGAGAAAAGCTCCAATTTGATTGTTACTTCAGCCAGAGAGCAGTCATGGGCTGGACCTCACACTGGCACCTGTATTGGGGATGCCCATGTTCAGCGCTGAATTTATTTGTGATGTCACACTCCACAGTACTGTTTAATGGCTCATATGAAAAAAGACACTCAGGATTTTTAAGAATTTGCAGCTTTTCATAAGCTTTCTTTTTTTTTTTTTTTACCTCGCCTACTTGGTTTAAATTTGATCATTTTATTGTGCAGTTGTATACGGTGTTTCACAATCAAAAACTCTTTAGTTATACTGTCTGTTTTTATCTCTGTACCAATGTTATTATGCAGAGGTGTGAATTGTTTACACAGCGGGGGGCTCACACCCCTCCCCTTTCCCATTGCCCTGCTCACTGGCAGCTAAACACAGAGTCACTATACTCTACACACAGAAACCCAACCGTGTCCTGACTAATCTTATAACAGACTTATAAAAGCGATAAAAAAATTCATTTGTTTATACTGATTGATTTCTGGTGGTGGAATGGCATGTCAGTGTACTGCGAGAAAGACGGCAGTGGAAAGTTTCAAAGATACTTAAATTATTTATTTTTATTTAAAAATAAAAATATTAGTTGTATTCATAAATACAACCCCTTGTCTATAACATGCTCCGTTATGTAAAAGTTCCAAAGCAATGAACATATTGTTTCCTTGGTGTTTGATTCAGTGTTGTGTGGAGACGCTGATGGTGTGTGTTCATTCCAAAGAGGAAAATCAGGAAAGCTTACAGGAGCAGACACAGGATCAGCTGAACACTCCGTCTAGACGAAAATGCTGCACCTGCATTCCTCAGCCAGCGACTCATAGCAGCCTACTTAATGCCACTGTTGAGAAACTCTTGTGGGCACACAGAGGATCGGCAGGCCACAACATACACACACACACACACACACACACACACACACACACACTCATACACACACTTTTGCTATCCTTGTAAGGAACATCCACTGCCATGATTACTTTATAAACAAATGGTTGCATTTTTTCTCTATCATTATAATTGTTATTAATATTATCATTGTTGTTGTTGTTTTCGGGACCACCGAAACCTCACAAGGTCACAACTGTCACATATTCCTATCATTGTCTGGATATTTGTTCCTGATCAAGAGATATAAATACATGCTCACACACACACACACACACACACACACACACACACACACACACACACACATATATATACATACAGGCTGTTTGGTCTGCTGCTTCATGTAAGTGCCACATGACAGCATGGTCCTCCAGCAGCCCCCACACCCAGAGGTTCAACCTACTGCCCTCATCACACACACACACACACACACACACACACACACACACACACACACTTTCAAAGGCCATACGCTACACATTTGCAAGCCTCCAATCACGTAATTACACCAGCCACGAGAACCATGTCATTTTCGGTTAGTAACTAACCATTGAAATGTCAACTGACTCTGCAATTTTGAAGCGAAAATCACAGACGCTCTTCGCTGTTGGTGCGTTTAGACTCAGCTGAAATAAAGACACAGACTGATGTCACCGTTAACGGCTTTCTCAAGAGTCGTTTAGATGAAGGAAATTAAAGAGCTGGATCTCCATGGAGGATCTCCCTGTGTTCATGGTGAGGTTTAAGCCACTTGAGTGCTGTTTCATAACTCACGTGTAACGTTTAAATGTGTGCCACAGTTTTCCATGCCAATAAGCACCCAAAACCTGCCAAAAGGTTGTTTTTTTCATGAAGTTGGAGGAGACACACATTTGCACGGTTAAGCACTGATATAACTCACCTTGGCACTATGTTCCTGCAAACTATCCTTTAACACACACCAGCCAAATGGATAACTCATTGTTTTTTTAGGAAAGTACGTCCCGCTGAGAGCACAGACGTGATATACTGCAGAGCGCCTGACCTTTACGAATTGCACATCATTGAGTCATGAGGGGAGTAAATCAAAGCAAATTAATTGGAAAAGTCTGTTTCATGAAGGTTTGCAGTAATTGCGAATATCATGGGACTGAACTTGAAATGATGAAAACATTAACCACTCATTTTAATAAATCTAAAAAAAGACACCTGAATTTCAGCATTTTAGAATGTTTTTTTGTTCCACATCTGCACAAGTTAGAGAAGTATGTGGGACAATTAAAAACTAAATTAATATCTAAGATTGAAACAGAATAGTTTCAATCCTACATGAAGTTCTTGGCAGGTTCTGAAGCTGAAAAATTGTGAAAAGTGTTACATCATGTATTAAGATTTAGGAAGGAAATCCAAAAATTCACCAAAATCCCATGATTTTCCCCATTTAATTAACTCTTGCACTCATTTAACAAACTGGATATGTATACATTTATTGTATGTACAATGGGACTCACTAATGTGAAACTCAATTCATCAACTTCAAATTGTGTAATTGGTGAGGAGTTAATTTTATGAGCACATTGCAAAATGTGCTCATATAACATACACAAACAAAAGACTTTGAAATAAAGCAATCAAAATCAAATCTTTAAATAGCTGTTCAATTAGAACAAAAGTAATAGTTCCCTATAAAAGGAGGAGGAGTTTGTGTGTGTTTGTGGTAGTTGACATGCTGTAGTGGCTGAGCAGCATTAATGGAAGATTTAGCATACAACACATTTTAAGCAGGGCTCTTTGGGGTTTAGTCACCAGTTTGCCATTTTGGTAAATGGTAATTGGTGCACTTATATAGCACTTTTATCCAAAGTGCTTTATACTGTGTCTCATTCACCCATTCACACACACACTCACACACCAATGGTAGCAGAGCTGCCATGCAAGGTACTAGCTTGCCATCAGGGGCAACTTGTGGTTCAGTGTCTTGCCCAAGGACACTTCGGCATGTGGAGTCACACGGGCCGGGAATCGAACCCCCAACCCTACGATTAGTGGACAACCCGCTCTACCACCTGATCCAAAGCCGTTTTCAGCTCTGGAGTAGTAGGTGTAGCTAAATGTAATGTATCTTGCTAATTTACACCTGATTGGCATTGATCACGTGTACACATAAGTATGAAGAAAAATAATGGAACTGAAAATTCCAAAAAAGATGAAAAGTCAAAAATGATGGGAATTTTTAGCTCAGTTTGGCCTATGAAAACATTTACATGTAACTTTACTAAAACACTGATAAATGAGGCTGCAGTTCTATGAAAAAACAAAACACACTCATGCACCGTGACCATTTGCAGCTCTTCTGTCTTTTGGTCTGAAGTCATGTCATTAGTCATTATCTAAGTAAGCAAACAGAATGAAGAATGCAAAGGAGTGTAGGACCGTCATTATTTCTCATTGTCATGCACGGCGAGGGCTTTGATTTGTCCTGATATGCATTCCTGCTTCGACAAAGTATGTGTTTGTTTAAGACACACAAACACCCGAGGCCGGTTCAACATGGGGGGGTTGCAAACGCCGGGCCTCCAGATATTGCTTGGTCACTTCATTATAGTAGAGAGGCAGTGTTTCTAGCAGAGAGTATCACTCCCAGACAAGAGATTTCTCTCTGTGTACAGGGGTGGACAAAGTTTATTAGGTTGTCCACTGGGCAAGTAAAAACTTCAGTGTGCTGCCCAGTCCTGTGTTTCAGTTGCCTGGAAAATCTGTCAAAAGTTTGTGCTCTCAAGAAAAAGCAACAATATTGTCGGCCAAAATTTCAGCTCTAAAGTGCAGTGTTCTCTCCTCTCATTGGCTGTCTGGCTAGTGTCTTTATTTTCTCTCACTATGTTTAACTGTGAAGTGACGTATTGCATATAGGAAGCAGGAGAGTTACATGATGGCTTTGCGCTCAGCAGTGTTTCTGCAAACCTGCATTCTCCTCATTCAGAAAGGATCGGCTGTCATTGTGTCTCTGATGATGTGCGTTGTGCAGCACGAGGTGGCAGAGGTGGAATAGCTTGCACTGTAGTTGCTGCACTGAGATGTGCAATATTACTAGCTACTGTACATATAGCTATGATTTCTTCTGGTTTTGTGTATATCTCATAATAAATACTAAACAGAAATGAAAACAAAATCTGATAGAACAAAGGCAAAACGAATAAACACAAAAAACTGTTTTTAAATGATAGATATTTATTGAAGCAGAAAAGTTATGCAATACCATTTGGGCCTGTATGAAAATGTATTTGCCCCCATAGTTACTAATTCCACAAATTTATGAAACTGCGTTCACAATGGGGTTCAGCTGGACTAGACACAACCAGGCCTGATTACTGCAAATCCTGTTCAATCAAATCAGCACTTAAATAGAACTTTTTCAATAGCATGTATTGGTTAAAAGGTCTTACCCAGTAACACACTGTGTCAAAATGGAAAGAAAGTCCAGAAATTATGAGGTAGAAGGTAATTGAAATACATCAGTCTGAGAAGGGTTACAAAGATATTTCAAAGGCTCTGGGACTCCAAAGGACCACAGTTCAATTGAAATTAATTCAGTTTTATTTGTATAATGCTTTTAACAATGGTCATTGTCACAAAGCAGCTTAACAGAAATATATACATTTTGGATCTAAATTTTCAATTGATAAATTTATCTCACAGTGAGAGCCATTATCTCCAAATTGTAAAAGTCTGCACAGTAGTGAACCTTCCCAGAAGTGTCCAACCTTCCAACATTCCTCCATGAGCACAGCGACTACTCATCCAGTAAGTCACAAAAGATCCAAAGACAACATCTAAGGAACAACAGGCCTCTCTTGCATCAATAAAGGTCACTGTTCATGACTCCACTATCAAAAAGACAGTGGGCAAAAATGGCATCGATGTAAGAGTGGTGAGGTGAAAACCAGAAGAACATTAAGGCTGATCTGAATTTTCCCAAAACACACCCTGATGATCCTCAAACCTTTTGGAAGAATGTTCTGAGGACTGATGAGTCGAAAGTGGAACTGTTTGGAAGACAGGGGTCCCGTTACATCTGGCGTAAACCAAACACAGAATTCCACAAAACAAACGTCATACCTACATTCAAGCATGGTGGTGGCGGTGGTACCAGTAAATCCTAAAGGAGAATGTCCAGTCTTCGGTCCATAAGTTACAACTCCGGTGCAACAGCAAGAAAGCATGACAATGATCCAAAGCATAGGAGTAAGTCCTAGTCCTAGAAATAAGTGAAAGTCTGATCTCCAGTTATCAAAAGAATTTGGATGCAGTTATTGCAGATAAAGGTGGCACAACCAGATTTTAAGTTTAAGTGGGCAATTAGTTTTTCACAGTTGTTATAGATGTTGGATAATTTGTTTTGCTTCAGTAATTTTTTTTTTCTGTATTGTGTGTTTACTCAGATTGCCTTTGTTTTATGTTGTATTTCGTTTGAAGATCTATTTAGTATGAGATACACACATTAACTGAAGAAATCAGTATTTCACAGCACTGTACCTAATAAAATATTTTGTTGTTTTGCAAAAGTTAGTAGGAAGTGTGGTTTATTTTCTGTTTATTTATTTATATTCTCTGGTCGTTTAACCTACATGACAACTGTGAATAAAAAAGTAATATGAAATCTGCTTGTCCCAGGCACCTGGGCTTCTGAAGGTCTGCTGATGTTGGAGTTCATGTACAGTTTACTATCTGTAAAAATTAATTACCTACACTCCACATCAGATATTAAGTCTCATTAATTAAGTATGTTAATTTCACAGCTCACTCTCTACAGGAGTAACTTAGAAACTTTGAAGAAAGTTAATGTCATATATTTTGCTATATATTACTGAAAAGCTTGCTTCCACATACATGTCAATTTCTTTTATAAACCTTATAAACCACACTTTAAATCACATTTAAAGTATCATTGTAAAATTCTTTCCTTAAAAATCTTTTTCCTATATACTCACAATGCCTGTTGTGTTTTCTTGGTTAAACAATAAAGAAATTATTTTCCAACAAACATTTCTGTAACAATCTTCACTATGGTGGTGTAACACCGTGACAGTATCTGAATCTGTATGTGGACGACAGGGGCCAACATGCAGAGGAAACACTTGCAAATCTGTGAGCTGCTACACAATCAAAGCAACTTAACTTACAAAATGGTATATTTAACTAACAAAACTAACACACAACAATTCACAGTATTTATTTGTATACATGCTGAACATTTTTATAATGTTTTACTGTTAAAAGAATTTGCTGTTAAATTTTTACATGCAGCTAGATTTTAAACAGCTAACTGTATTCTGAGCTAAACTGGAAGGATTTTTTTAATTAGTAAAAATGAACCCTACCACGTTACCTCCAGAAGGGTAGGTATGAATGTCAGCAGTGTAAGCATGGTATGTGAATTCTGACTTTATCAGCCACAACTAGAGATGGACCAGGCAGTTATAAAGGGTGAATGAGCTTCATGTCTGACGGCTCAAATTGAGTCTGTATGAAACTAAAAACTTCCTGCTTGCACAACTTTTTTTGTTGTGTTCCATGTGATCCCAGTCCTGGTGCAGCCAGATGCCCTGTGAATCTTTCTGGCAAGCTTTCTGGAAAAAAAAAAAAGACATGATTTATGAAGACTGTTTGTACAGTGCCCTCCAATAATATTGGCACCCTTAGTAAATATGAGATAATTAATAATAAAGATATTTTTGATTTTTGATTTTTGTTGTGTCTGCAATTATTTCATATCCATGAGAGCAGATTATTTTTGTGAATTTTTTTAACAAAAAATCAAAAGGCTAAACAATAAAGACAATTTTTCACCATTTACTTTGCTTTTTGCATTTATATTCAGTTACATTTCTAACTCTCAGTGAAATAAACTTTTTAATTCTAACATCATCCAATGATTAGATTTTAGTTTTAATTATTTATTCAAATACACATTTGTTTAGAGGTAGCCTCATTTGTAAACGATTGTAATTTTATTTGTTGCAAAATTCCACTACAAAATAACAAGTAAGAAAATGAGCAATTCATTGGTGAAGATTGATTGTATTTTAAATTTGCCCAGTTCACTGTCTTGACTTAAAGCCAAAGAAACCACAGCACCAAGCCATGAGCTCCATCCTCCATTAGTTTAGTGTTCTTTAGAGGTGGGATTAAAGAGCACAAGATCCAGGTTTATTCATAATTTATCACACAATCTGACAATGTTTAAAAAAAAAAGCAAAGTTCAAACTGAATATTAAAAAAGTTAATATAAGAACGGTCAGCCATGAGTTTCGTATTATGATGGTTCTTTATTCTGAAGTTTACCACAAAAAAGTCCTGCCTCAGGTGTTTAAACCCTGAAGTGCATGCTGTTCTCTTTAAACATGCAAAGCAAACACTCTATGTGTGTGAACGGATCTTTTACTCGAGGCTCTGCGTGCATGAACTGCTGTAACTCTGCACAAAGAATGAACAAGAAGGTCCAGGAAATTATCTTAGATTTTGGAAACTGCACAAATGAAGCTAGCCAAAAATATGAAATATTGATCATGCAATCCCAGAAGATTCATTTACAAAACAAAAACTGCATGTTAAATATGTTGCTGAATATTTTCTTTGTTTCTGGTAGCCATGACAATAAGCCCAGTTAAAAGTATGGTGTCTTGATGTGTCACAGCTCCGGGGTCTCCGGATGGATCCTCAGTTCTAGTTAGTGTGGCGTTTCTATGCATGTTCTCCGTGTCTGTGTGAGTTTCCTCTGGGTTCTCCATTTTCCTCCCATCTCTCAAAAACATGTCAGTGTTTTGATTGGCTAAGTGTGTGTGTGTGTGTGTGTGTGTGTGTGTGTGTGTGTGTGTGTGTGTGTGTGTGTGTGTGTGTGTGTTCAGGGTTGGGGCTGGTGGGCGATAGTCTCCAGATCCACCACAAACCTGACCAGGACCCTAAACTAACTGCTTTGTTTTTTAAAAATAAATCAATCAATCAAACTGGATATTAAAAACTCTTTACTGCTAAGGATCAAGCTGTTTCATGACTGTGTAGAAGTGTTTGTTTCAAATAAAGTTAGAACTGAGGCTTATTCTGCTAAGAACAAGCAAAGGCTTGTACATTCACCTGTCAGTTAGGTCATAGTCACCTGCATATAGGCCTCCCCAAATGGGAAGCATTCAATATTTCAAACATGAATACATGAAAACGCATTTCCTGTTTAACATAAACTGGTCATGTGACCATACAGACTAGCAGTCATTCAGATTCAGTTTTAGTTGATTATGTAATATAGTGCAGTGGAGTTTCACCATGTTTCACTTTACCTATAGAAATGTGTGCAGTATCGTGCAGGATGTTATACTGTAAGCCTCTGCGGGTGGGAGCATGGCAATTAGTGTTGTCATGAGCTTGCATATGCAAGATGAAGTGCAGGCCAAATCACGCCTTCAGGCTCATTTGAGCTGCTTAAGCTTGTAATTGCCTTGGAGCTGCTTGAGATAGTTTAGTGTTATCCGTAAATCTTAAGCAAGACAGACAACAAATGGCATGATGGGATTAGGGAAATGGGTTTATTATGGCAACCATCAATTTATTGCAAACTAGTGTACATGATGCAGCTTTTTTTATGAAATCACAATAGTAATGAAACAAAGGCTTGCTATTGTTTATGCAGGGCTCCAAGCATAGTTGATTGAACAAGTGTTGCTAACACTTTTCAGGGCAAAGTAGATAATACATGCACAAAATTTGCTAAAAGTCACCAGGTGATATAGACTAATTTGCATATTCTTTGAGTTGTCATGACCATTTTCATATCAAAATGTGTTACATGAAAAACATATTCTAAACATAATAAAATAGAATATGGTTTTTTCAGAAAAGAAAATAATAGATAATGCTGTATTTCTTGTAGAAAGAAGTCGTCTTTGGTAACGGCACCACAAATTATTTACACATTTACGATCTTCTATCAAGAATACTGACAAAATGAAGCAGTGGTAGTGAGGAATCATGAATATATATATATATATATATATATACATATATATATACAGTGCCTTGCGAAAGTATTCGGCCCCCTTGAACTGTTTGACCTTTTGCCACATTTCAGGCCTCAAACATAAAGATCTAGATCTAGACATCACCGATTAGTCGAGACCGACCGTCGGTCACTTTACGGCCCACGCATGTCCAAACATAAAGATATAAAACTGTAATTTTTTGTGAAGAATCAACAACAGGTGGGACACAATCATGAAGTGGAACGAAATTTATTGGATATTTCAAACTTTTTCAACAAATAAAAAACTGAAAAATTGGGCGAGCAAAATTATTCAGCCCCTTAAGTTAATACT
>JAFFST010050072.1:100226-110461 GCA_022414735.1 Noturus placidus | reverse complement strand
CGGAGAGAGTTTGCTGCACTGAAAGTAAAGGGGCTGAATAATTTTGCACGCATAATTTTTCAGTTTTTTATTTGTTGAAAAAGTTTGAAATATCCAATAAATTTCGTTGCACTTCATGATTGTGTCCCACCTGTTGTTGATTCTTCACAAAAAATTACAGTTTTATATCTTTATTTTGAGGCCTGAAACGTGGCAAAAGGTCGAACAGTTCAAGGGGGCCGAATACTTTCGCAAGGCACTGTATTTACAGGCCTAATAAACTGTCTTCCTGTTAGAAAGGGCTCAAGGTAGAACCATTTCAAAAAGCTAAGCTAAGAACCCCAAACTGTCCAAAGAAAGAACCCATATTGTTTAAAAGTGCAGTACTGGACTGAGGGATTTGTTGGTTTATTGTGGCAACACTTACAGCAATGGTTTTTCAGCAATGCCGAATTACATCACACATGGGCTCTCATTCACATGGGTTCTCTTGGAATCAAATGTAAGCTCATAACATGTGTAAAAAAAAAAGAAAAAAAGGGGAAAAAAGTCTGCATTCACTGGAAACTGCCTTCATTAGAAAAGTGATGCAGAAAAACATGCTTCACACTAACAAACAACAGCCCAACCTTTATTTCCTCTGGATTTTCATAGAAAAATTCCAGCTATCTGTGGGGTGGAAATCATTTCTGAAAGGAAAACACTGTTGTGGTGTTCTAGTCCTGTTTTTCCTACAAACAGACACAATGGAGAACCCTTTATGGGAAAACAGAACCTTTGTTCTACAAATCACACTAAATCTATAACCCTGAAGCATTATTTTGTTGTTTCTCTTTGGAGGAACCCTTAAACAGACAACAGGGGGTTTTCTTATGGGAGAGGGTTCCAAGCAGGATCACTTCATGATGCTAAGATTCCTTCACTATTCAAAGAACCCTTGAAGAACGTTGTGTTGCCACAACAAAATGACAAATCTAAATAACTGGCTTTAAGGGTCAGTCCATCTCAAGTGGTCCAATAATTGTAAAGTTATTCATTATTCACAATATTTTTTTTTGATTGATTGCCTCTATGTATTGGTATTGCAAAGCCACCAGTTGTTGGTACATGCACATACAGTGTTGACAAAAAGTATTTGCCCCCATCCTGATGTTTCTGTTCTACACTGTTGCACTTTAAGTACAGGAAGAGAGCAGTCCAGAGAACCAATCCCTAGTCTTCTTAAAAAATGGTGATCTGGCTTCAGCAATGCATGCCGAGTGACATGACTGATTCAACTTGTCATGTTAATTCCTGTTTCATGATGTGATGGCATGGAAAGGGTTGTAATGGTCAGTGCAACAGAACGCCTTATCAATATATATTAAAACAGACTTTCATAGAACTGAAGCACTGTAATTAGCTTACCTTTGTGATATGAAATGTCTCATGCCAGTCTGATATGAGAACCGCTCTTTGTTTGCAGGTATTCCTACATGATGATATGCAATGCACCTGTTCTTCACCATTTTGGTACCAATTGAAAATAATTATTAAAAATAGCAATCTAGTGTCCACCATTTTGCAAACCTGCATGCACAAAAGTGATGTATGGGATTGTGCAATTGATCCATGCTTCAGAAATAATTTTTGAATGTGAACACAAACCAAACCTGTGATTATGAGTGCCACCCCCAAAAGAGCCAGGAACCAATCCTGGAATTAAATATGGAAAACACTATTAAAAAACTGCTTGTTTCCTGATGAGGTTCTACCTGAAACTCTCAAGTAAAACCCCTATTTCTTACCTGAGAGGAATAAACCAGTAAACCCTTAGAGTGTACACTACAAGTTGTCTAATGGAAGAAACCACTTACAAATACAGTTTCTTTACTTCTGCTACTACAAAAACATCAAAACTTTTGGTGTAACTGCCAAATCATTTGTCTAGTTCTGATGAGATAACAAGTCCACAAAGGCATAACAGGTCCTGCTCTCAGGGTGTGAGGGCAATCTTCTATTGGATTGCCCTCCAGGGCGCCCTTGTAGGGCGGCTGTGGCTCAGTCGGTAGAGCGGGTTGTCCACTAATCCACTAATCGTGGGGTTGGTGGTTCGAATCCCAGCCCGGGTGATCCCATGTCGAAGTGTCCTTGGGCAAGACACTGAACCCTACGTTGCCCCCAATGGCAAGCTAGCACCTTGCATGGCAGCTCTGCTACCATTGGTGTGTGAGTGTGCACTTGTAAGTCGCTTTGGATAAAAGCGTCTGCTAAATGAATAAATGTAAATGTAAATGGATGACTTAGGGTAGGTAGCACTTTTTTTAATGGAAGAAACCTTTGTAACAGTCAGAGATAAAGCTGTAATTTCTTGCCATGGGAAAGTCTTTAGGACAGAGGAGTTTACTCTTTGCAGTTTCTCAGTAACATGACAAGCTGCATTTATTTGTCTTAACAAGAACAACAAGAAACAAGAACCTGGTGAGGGAATGACTGTTTACAGCTGCTATATTGTAAGTGATAACAGGAACTAACGTGTTTCAGAGTAAACATTAACAGTAACTATAAATGGACATGCCATTCTTTCTTTCATTAAAAAAATCGGCAGCATTGACGAATTGCTTTGGTGTAAGAGGTAACTGCTGTGGCAACTTCAGGGTGGCGACAGTAACTCAGCTTCATCTCACCAGCAAGGCCGTTGATTATTTTCCTCTAACAGCAAAACAGTCTTTGTGGGGTGTTTTTTAATTAAAACAGCTGGACATTCACTAGAAGACATCTATAGCTCATGTTTGGTATGCATGTTACTCCGCACTGACTGACCCTTCATGAGGAAGAGTGAGCTGCCTGAACTATGGCACTTTTGCTGCATACAGTAGCTGAATTCTGTAATATTACATTTCCTGTTATGCTTCAGTTAGCAACCAATACCAACATGGTGAGGAAAACACACACACACTTGCACACACACACACACACACAAACACACACACACGCACATACGCACACCCATGTGATTCAACATTCAGTTCTTCTGGTTAACTGAACTCTCTCCCATCCACAGCTCCTCGAAATGCTTTCTTAGAGGAAAAATGCCTGAGTTATGTTTCACGCGAGGTGGATAACGTTTCCACCGTCTACGTTCTGACGCTGTCTTGGTATGTCGGGTTGGAGCTTGGAGTTTTTCGGGCCTCTCTATGGCTCTGTTATCCTCCGCTGAACACAACATCCGTGCGGTTTGGCTCAGCTCTGCCTTGCCCTCACTGCCAGGAAAGGCTCCAAGTTAAATATTTTCTCCTCGGCAGGTCTGCAGTGGGAGCCTGTGGGAAAGTGGCGGAGTTTACAGCAGCGGCCTGCTTTCTCCCACACGGCTGTGTTTATTATCCTGACCTCTATGTGCAACGATACACTCTCTCTCTCACGTTCTCTCTCTCTCTCTCCATCTCTCTCTCTTTCTCTCTCTCTCTCTTTACTCTCTCAAGGCTTTATCTCTGTCTCTCCGTCTCTGTTCTCCCCAGGTTTCATAACCTGCAGTTACTGAAGTGCCAAAATCTACATGAGGAGAAAGGGAGAAGCTTGTCCAAATTTTCTTTCTCCATCAGCAAAAACATGGTCTTGTGAGTGCAGGTGGGCATCACAAGACGATCCAAGGTAGATAGCAGGCCCCAGGTTCAGGGTGTTTTCAGTAATCAGAACCATATTCCATTACACAAGCTGATGGAAACCTGGCCCAGTAAATGGAGAGTGAGTCCTCCAGGCTGCTGATGAATCCAGTCATATCACTGCGGAGAACTTTCTCATGCATTCACATTGGTTATCCCACATTCTACCATGTCTACTGATTTAAAACAGTCTACTGATTTAAAACATTTGAGCACAGTCTATCTCAAACATTTGATTATGTATGTCTGTTTCATGTGTTTTCCCTCATTTCTACCATTTACGCCTAAACACATCGGCTAACAAACATAATTACAAGGATCTATTAAGTTTTTTTCCCTGTTATGAAGCTAGCAGGTGTGTGAGATTCCTCAGTTTTGCAAGTCACATCTGTAAAAAGCTTGTAAACCTTTGTTTTGTTATTGCTATAGTTATGGCTTTTTTTCTGAGATGCTGAATGACACAATAATACTGTTCCTTTATATTACTGCTTCTTTGTTGTCAGTGAAAGGCCTGAGTTGAACATACACCGGTGAAGGGGATCAAACGGCATCACAGCTCAATCCCTGCAGGCTAAGATTCCATTCAAGGTTATGATGAAATGGTGCAAATAGAAAAGAATTACATATACAAGTTCTTCCCAAATCTAAAAGAAATGAAAACAGATTGTTACAATCTCCACACAGATTTTCTTCCTGGCTATAAATCCTGTTATACCACAGCACTGTTATATTTTCTTTCTAATACATTATTGTTTCCATAGTAATAACTCAGTCACAGATACTTGTAGAGCAGATGTGACACACACTGTACATATGGAAGGAGTCTCTAGTGTCAGCACATTGTAACAGTCAGATGAGGAAAGTTTTGGAGACAGATGAGTTTATGCTTTGAGGCTTCTCATGACAAGTGGCA
Organism: Noturus placidus; assembly: GCA_022414735.1. Lineage (NCBI taxonomy): Eukaryota > Metazoa > Chordata > Actinopteri > Siluriformes > Ictaluridae > Noturus > Noturus placidus. The sequence continues at coordinate 105,928 of JAFFST010050072.1, read as the reverse complement.
TTTTTTGTCTTATGTCTTAACTTCAAGAGAGAAGAAAATCTGGAGACAGTGGTGGAGAACAGAATGAGAAATAAAATCAGGTCCATTCTGGGTAGCCGATCTCATCCACTGTATGCTGAGCTGCGGCAGATGGAGAGCACCTTCAGCTACAGGCTCATCCCCCCCCAGGTGCAAGATGGAACGCTTCAGATGTTCCTTTGTGCAGACAGACAACAGACTGTACAACACCTAACCACCGCCTCCCTTCACCTTACTTCACTACACTACATATATGCTGCTACATTGTTGTAATATGGGTAACATATTGTACTATTTACATTGTTTACACATCACTGCTTCATAGTTATTGTTATATGTCTACAATAATTATATGGTATTGTGCACACTGTACATATGCGATACGTACATGGGCTATATGTATAGTTTGACTGTACATTGTTGTTTGTTGTATATACTGCTCATATGTATATTTATATATATATATATATATATATATATAGAGAGAGAGAGAGAGAGAGAGAGAGAGAGAGAGAGAGAGAGTTTGCGCTTATGTCTATATACAGTATATTTATACATCTCGTAGATACTCTTTATATATCCCTGTATTGATCTCCGTACTATCTCTTTTTTTTCACCTGTTTTGGTGCAGCTGTGACACCCTAATTTCCCCATCTGGGGATTAATAAAGTATTAACTTATCGTATCTTATTTTATAAAGAAAGGCTGATGACAGAATGAATGTTTATATCTACCCCAGCCTTTATTTCATCTGCATTACTGACTATAATAAATCTAATAAATGAAACAAGTGATAACTTGTTTTGCTGAAATTCCACAACATTAAATGTAACTGTAAACAGATTAAAGTACCATGTGTCATCCTTTAATTAATTACAGAATTGTAATGACTCCAGAATTGCAAGACAACACATCAGTCACAGCGACTGAAATGTTTCTGGGGGGTTTTTTCTTTTACATTTGCCATTATGTTCTCAACCAGCTGCGCACATTTTACATGTAATCCCATGGGAATTGTATGCTTTTAAACATTTCTGGCACTTTTTTTTTTTCAGAAAACTTCCAAGTACATTTTTACCTTCACGACGTTTTACGACCAATCAGGTTGCAGGTTGGAGGGCAAGCGAGAAAAACAAACAGGAGTCTTGTTAGTGAGTGATTATGACAAAATTTAAGACATGTTGTATCATAAATGTTCCACTGCTAATATTCGAATGTTTCAATGTAAATAAAAAAATAACAGTGTGCATTTTTGGGACGTTTCACTGCACATGCAGTCATGTTGCACAAGCAGCTCTGATTCTATTGATTTTCTGCCTCCAAATCTACAGTGAAGACAGCTCACCTCCTTATCATAGGGATAAAGTAACATAAAAAAAAAATTTATATATCCAGATTTCTGTAAAGCTGCTTTGTGACAATGTCCATTGTAAAAAGCCTTATACAAATGAAATTGAATGGAATTGAATTTATCACCAGATCTACCCCAGCCTTTATTTCATCTGCTTTACTGACTATAATAAATCTAATCTTGAGAGCAAGCTAGTTCGTAAGACCTTTTGGTGTGACAATTGGATCAAGAATTCAACAATAGAAGCAGTTTTTCATCACAAGCTGTCCATGTGTCTAAGCACTACAGTTGAGTCAGATGGATGCCTGTCATTTTGATGTCTCCTTTCCTCTCCTTTTATAAGTATTTAGACACAGCAGTGGACAAGCAGTAATAGCATGTGATCTTCAGTTCCGCCTTTGTTAAACGGGCCACATTAGGCCTGGAACCTGAAACTAAATCAAGCACATAATTACACACCTACTTACATGTCCATACCTGACAAAGAAGACAGCATAGTAAAGAGAGAGGGAGAGAGAGAAGAATGAAAGAGCAAACGTTTTCTTAAGGCAGCCCACCAAAGTTGAGTGAACAAAAAGTGGCCGAAACTCGTCAAGCTGACAGCAGCTTTACTGTGGAAATGTTTGCTCTGTGCCCGCTTTTGAAAGTAGAAAGCCCTCTTGGTGATAGACATTACAGTAATTATGTACTCTGTGTTCTTTACAATGAAGCCCTCATGAGCGTGGCCTGGAGGAGGCCAAACGCAGCTCCTGATGAGCCGAAAATCTCAAATGAAAGTCAGAAACGAACAGTTTACTAACAAAGGGGGCAGTAAACGATCATAATGAGACATTTTTAGCATGCACAGCCTTGTCATGTTTTTGTTTATTATCATCGCGGGACTAAACATGGAGCTGTTCAGTGGTTCCTGAGGATAGATTTAACCTACAACAGTCTGAATTACACTAGCCGAATGAACTTTCCTAAATAACGTTTAGTCTCTATAAAAGTCACCGCTGAGTGATAATCTCGTAGTGTTTTGTTGGTATGATTTCCAACACAAGAACTTTAGTAAAATTAACTGGTTTAACACATGACTTTTTTTTTTTACTATATTGGGATTTAAAAGATAGGGGCTTTTGATTGTTGGTTCTGATGTGCCATAATATTATATATAGCATTATATGTAACAGATCAAATATCTGTTTTTTTTTTTTGTTTGTTTTTGATGTTGTTTTTTAACAATTAATAATAATAATAATAATAATAATAATAATAATAAGAAGAAGAAGAAGAAGAAGAAGAAGAAGAAGAAGAAGAAGAAGAAGAAGAAAATATAATTTATTTAGCAGTTATGGAATGAGTCTCCAGTGTCAGTTCTTTATAACAGTCAGAGGTAAAGCTGTAACTTTGATTCTTATCACATCTTCAGGAGTGAGAAGTTTGCATTTTGTGGTTTCTCAGTAATGACAAGGTATTTTTTATCCTACAAGAGAGAGAAAAAAGAGAGGCTGGAGAGGGGTCTACTGTTAATAGCTGCTATAAAGTACATACCACAACATGTACAGTAACTATAAGTTCTGAAACTATATTGTCAAAGTGGAAACAATCTGCTAGCTAATTTCTGACTAAACTTGGAAAACAGAAAACCTGCCATCTGATTTTCATTCTTGGTTTGAGTTTAACTAGTGCCACTTTGCTAATTAGTGTTCTCTCTATAGGTACCTAGCTAAGTCTAGACTGGCAAAAAGTTCAAAATCTCAACTATTTTCTGCAGTATAATCATATAAAAAAAAACTCCACTAAAGTAGAACATAAAGTTACATGTGAGAACCCATGTATGTTCTTTGGCCACAATAACTTCTCTCTGCATCTGTCAGTAGGTCCAGATCAGAATTGTGCACATTTCCAGTAATTACTAAATTACTGGAAATAATAATGGATGCAGAGCTCCAGGGTTTCTGATTCTATCCTGAGCTTGAGTTACTGTCTTTACTGCACTTTACTGGCAGGTGTATTCCTACCTCATGTCCAGCATTCCCAAAGATCCACCATGACCCTGACCAGGATAAAGCATAAAGGATAAAATACTCCCCTGACATATCAAATATCACTCTATCTAACTTCTAACTTAAACTTCTGGAATCTATCAGTGATATTTCATTATTACTGAATAAATTCATACTTCTCCCTGAATAATATGCTTTAAGACCAAACTACTGAATACTAGGCAGGGTTAAATGGTGATCTGCGTGCTCTGAGGAATCAGTTGCAAAATTGTTTAACCTCCAGTTTTGCACAGAATGCCAAACTGTTTTCATTTTCATTTTCATCTTGGAAACATCAACTGGAAATGGAGTAACAGATTATTTCCAGTTTTCCAACTTTTTTGGTCAAATCAGGAATCACATAACGGGTCATGTCTAATTTTCCATTTGCAAAAGTACAAATGATTGAAACAGACTGTAGACGGTCCAGAAATTACTTATAACATTTGTGATATCCATAATTGTCCATAAATTCTACCCTAATGGACGAGAAGAATGTCTCTTGCATCCATGTTTCTCTTTTGTCTTCAATTTCTCTCCAGTTCAGATCATCTACAGAAACCCAGAAGCTCTGAGACCTGTGAGAAGTGATCGAGCTGGTTTTAATTTAAAAACAGATCCATCATCGCACCATCCACAGCTTTTTTTTTGTTTGAGCCAGTATCTCTGTGTATCTCTCGTTAACCTGCAAACAGAGATGAAGGATTAGTGTCAGTATTTGAGTTCAGTAAGTTCAGTAAGCATGCCCAGTGTGTTGTGTATTTGTGTGTATGTGCATTTGTGTGTGTGTGTATGTTTTATGACTCCGCAGTGTGGTTAAATGTGCAAGGAAGATTAAAGGAAAAGAGTCCTGATGGTGTTTGAAGTCCACATCTAGGTTAGAGCGGTGTCTAGTTAAATGTTGGTGGTCCAGCGTTTGGAATACGAGGAGCGTGCTGTGAGACTCTCCGTCTCTGACATGTCAGTCTGAGATATTCTGTCTGCTTTATTTTACGGACTGCAGCGAAAAAAAAAACCTTGTTCTAGTGTTTTCCACTCTGTCTCACCCCACCCTCGGTATTCAGAATGCATCAAGGCTGGATAAGTTATTTGCACAGCAAACAGCAGTGTTTGAATTCAAACTCCAACCATCCACTGAGTGACATGGATAGCAGAAGAAAAAAAAAAACCTAATGACTTTTTTCTTTAACCTTTATAGCACCTGTAAAAGTGCTATACTCGGGCACAACTTTGAGTCATCACTCTTCATTCAGCAGACTGTTAAATTTAACAGAAAGACCAATGGCCTGTGTTATAAAGTCAGGACGAGGTAGAGGAATCTTTATTAGCCCCCTAAACAGGCTGGTGAAACTCGTATATAGACATTAAACAAAGAACAGACACCCAAGAGAATGTTCAGGTTTTGGTTATAAACTAACCCATTCTTTTTTTTTTCTTTTTTTTTCTTCTCTTTTTTCTTTTTGCTCTACTGCAATCAGATGTCATCCCTCATTCAGGCATTCCCATCCATCATACATGATATAAGTGTAAGGCCTCAGAAAGAAGATTATTTCACAATTTTAAAAGCAGACAGCTTTGGCCTGAGGACAGCAGGTCTGGCATGAATGGTCAATTCACGATCTGCATTCCATCAAATTTTTCAGGACAGAAGAATTCCTTCATTCATGAACTGAAGTATCATCTCAGATAAAATCATTCCTGACATCAATAGCAAGGAACACTCAGGCTTATTTAATGTTACAAATGCCCTGCCTGCTTCCAATAAAGATTACAAGTACAGTATAAAACACTGTATCATGCTGTTAGAGATAAATAATCAATGAAGGGGTAGGGTGATAAAAGGGGAGTTACTGGTGCCACCACGAAGTTGATAATTTTCCAACAACAGCACATCCGGAAAAGTTTTATTCCTCCTACAGTAATTCACCAACAAGTATCAGTTTATAGTTACCTCAGACTGTTACAGTACTGTTACAAGTGGCCCTGTCAGTTCTATCACTGATGACAAATATGTATGGATGTCTTATTATAATAGCCTATGCATAACCATATGCCCATATATGGAAATCTACACTGGGGTCCAAAAACATGAGACCTTAGTGAAAATCTCTAGATAAATAAATCAATAATTTAAAAACATTTTAAACTGAAAATAAAAAGAAAGTTTTATAACTTTCTATTTTCATTGCTACATGAGTTACAGTGGTGTGAAAAAGTGTTTGCCCCCTTCCTCATTTCCTGTTCCTTTGCATGTTTGTCACACTTAAGTGTTTCGGAACATCAAACCAATTTAAACAATAGTCAAG